>JACMIF010002146.1:0-19376 GCA_014805445.1 Diplogasteroides magnus | reverse complement strand
GGTGTCAGAAATTTTTCTAAGTTCTTGCTTCAACTGAGTAGCGGACGAGATCATACCACTTTTATTTCTAGAAAAAATACCATATATAGATTTCAATATCGAGATTTCAAATCCGTTGTTAACTCATCGCCATTAATAAAAAATTTTCACAGGAAAAATAATTGAATGTTAGAAAATGCCAACTATGAAAAATTTACATACATTACCATACCTCAAAATTGAATGGCAACATCATCTATGTGACCTCCAACACCTCCAGGAATTGCAGCAGGGCAAAAAACAACAGTAAATGAGAAAATGAAGGAAATACCCTGAGGGCATATACAATCAATGGAGCATTTTCATGCAAAATGAAGTACACCATCGTGATCAGCGTGGTCGATATAGTCGGGATAAAATGATTTCTTCGCGATTTGCGACTAGTGCTGTAGCACCCCTCTGTTCATTTTGCTCCACTCTCTCAGAAGATCTGTGATAAGTAGTCTGAACCTACCTGGCACGCCTCTCCGAGCAGTTTCCTGTACAGAGCCCATGCCGCCGTGTGAAACGAAAGCTGCCAGATGATTGTGATCTGAAAAAATATATGTCGAACAGTCAATAATCGTCGGTGGGTTTCTATTTGTAATTCGGAAGTAAAGTACTTTTCTCATTCGCCTGATCTCCTGTGACGTGTTATCTATCGAACGCAGAAAAACAGATCAGCGAAAATCTAAAGAACGAGAAGTACAGTTTACTACCGATTTAGAAACTATATTCGACAGCTATCTTGCACTCACTTAGTAGATCGTTCTGCGGAGTCCATTTCGAAAGGACGAGGTTGGGAAGTTTGGCTGCCTCGTTCTTCGCGAATTCGTCATCCTTTTCATACTTCCAGATGAAAGTGACATCGGGGAAGTTGGAGATGGTCTATAAACACAAGATTTCTGAGAGATTGCAGTGGATTGTACAGATAGGGTCTGATTTTTATTCTTCCAATACATTTGCATCTCTGTTAGGGAATCACGATTTCGAATCTATCAGTTCATATAAAGAAAATTGGTAAAGACAAATGCGGGATGAACTCACTTGGGCACAAGACACTTGGGCACAGCGACACTTGGGCACAACGATGTTTGGGCACAATGCGATATAACTTTTTTCGCAGTGAACATTTCTAGTTGCTGTCAACATAAGAAATGTTCGTCTAGATAAGACAAACATATTTGTCCCTGGAGTGACTCACCAAATTTTAAATGGAAAAAGTTATGGAGTTGTGCCCAAACGTCGTGTGCCCAAACGTCGTGTGCCCAAACGTCGTGTGCCCAAACGTCGTGTGCCCAAGTGTCGCTGTGCCCAAGTGTCGTTTTTGCGCTGAGTGCCCAAGTGTCTGTGCCCAAGTGAGTTCATCCCACAAATGCACCATTGAAATTTACCCCATAGTGATCCTTTTGACAGATGCGCCATCATTATCGTCACTATTACGGCACGAGTTTCAATTTCTCCATAACGGTGTAAATGTCCTTGGCGCTCTTACCGTTCACCCAAACAATTACCTTGAGAATTGCCCGCTTAGCAGTGATCTCGAGTTGATGGCTCTCAGCTACCGAACCAAAAGAGATGAGAACAGTGCGCGGCTTACGCGACAGCACTTCCAGCCATTGCTGAAATTTGGAATGGCAAAAAACCCTATGATCCGCGTCTCAATTCTAACTAAAAGTAAGCTGATATTCTCTTGTGAAAAATTCGATCGCAAATGATGCTTAGGAATGAATGGTACCTTATCCAGCGGCTTGGGCTCATTTGCTCCCAATGAAGCAATACTGAGCACTTTGTGCATTGTTGGCTGAGCGAAGTCAATGAGGGGCTCGGAGTTGGCAAATGAATACGCAGCGTTCGAATTGATGTCCTGAAAAAGGATGTTTCGTCTTTGTTTTCAAGATTTTATAACTATTGATCGACAATTGATCGACGCCAATTAAATATATGCCGCTATTTTATAACGATACTGAGAGGCCAATCAGCTAAACGACCTTCCAGCTAGGGAAGTTCGCTCCATACTTCTCCACGAAGACGTCATGAATGTCAGCGCGTAGTTCTGAGAAGAACCAATTAGTGAGAACTGTTCCGACGATATTCCATGCGCGGCTCACAATCGGATGAACGTCGAGATTACTTGTGTAGAGAGCTGAAAAATGCTGCTCTATAAAATCAAAAGCTAGTGTGAAAACAAATGCGTAATTGACCTTTGCGCCATAATGGTGAAATGGACAAATTCTGTGTTGACGCTAATTTCACCATTATGCAGCGAATGTCCATTGCGAAGAAAACAATTATCAGTGAAACAAACGAATCACAACGCACATGGCATGAAACTCGGCTGAATAGGAACTCCAAATTCCTCTGCCAACTGCCCGAATATTGCTGATGAAAATCCAGAGACTATGGCCTTGGGCTTAACTGCGTAAGCAATCCCTGAAAGGTCAATGATCAGAGTGTTCGGGCTACAGAGCTGCTAAATGAGAAGGAGCAAACAATTTTTAACGTACCAACACCGCACATATCAAAGTTTTCCGCAATCGCCACATCGTAGTGCTCATCACGTAGCCTTTCCATCAATCCTGGCTGCTCGAGAATATTTCTGCACGATTTCGAGAAACGCGATCCCAGCATTCGGCCAACCTAAAACATCCTCCGGTTTATCACGCAGCCTAATTGAACTGTTATTCCGAGAATGTTCGCTACGTGTTTTTATCAACTGTCTCTCTGCTATTTCATCCTTTATCGCATTATTAAGCTTGATTTGTTTCATATGTATCACACGTATTTTGAGAAAAAGAGTCCTTCAATGACATCTCTGTTGGGATGACTATTGCATGTACAAATTTCGTGCCTTTATGTAGCACCACTACATCTTCGACACACCAATTTGTAGCGGTGCTCAAATGATGAAAAAACACTCACGAAAAACGCTCCCATTGGATTGAAATTTCGTATTTCGAACATGTTCACTGAACCGTCGTTCATTTTGTCGTTCTGAAAAGTATTTTTAAGAAGTAAAAAACCAAGGTTATTACCATTATCTTGAGTTCCTCACTGGGTTGCACACGGATTATAGTGGACTTTGAGGTGCCCTCCTTGATTTTGGAATTTATCACTGGTATCAGGGACGTCTGAAACGGTTCCGTGATTTGTGAAACGTAACAGCGCGTCGCCACAACACATGTCACAACTCGGCCATGATTGCAAAGGGTGACAGGAATGTGACTTTGTCTCAAGCTAGACTATCTTACACATTCAGGAATGAATTACAGATAAAAATAGCGCTATTTCTCCAAAAATCGCTTTTATAAATGGTTAACACACTGGCCATTCTACGCAAAATCGAAAACTGTTGATGTTAGTTAAGATGTTATATTTTCGTTGTGTTGGTTAGAGCACAGAGAAAAGTTATAAAGAAATCTCACCACATTATGTCCTGCGTCCGCAAGGATATCCGCAATACTGCCCATGTAGTTGCCATGAGAATGTGAGAACTGCGGATTGTACACGAGGATCTTGTAGGATTCCACTATTGGAACAAACCAGACGGCCAGCAACCACAGCCGCATAACTACTGAAAACATTGAAAATGTTTCTGAAATTCATAACAATCAACATTCATAACAATCAACAACATCTACCAAAGTAAACTGGAAATGTGGTGGACACAGGGTAAAACATCGGGAGATTGTCAATGCAAACGCTGACACACACACACTTCCTCTCATTTCTCTCCCTTATCTTTGTCGCTCTCCCTTTCGTACTCTTGACCTTGTGGTATTTGTCATCCAGAGCAAATTTTGTGCTGAGTGAGGCAGATAAATGAAGATGCTCTCTAAATCGGTACTAAAGCGGATTTAAATTATGATGAGTCTCAGGAAAACTTCCTCCACAGGCTTCCTCAATTGAATTGCAAAAATTATCGAATACCAATTACGCCATGATAAATTATTGATAAACGCCAGGACCAGAACCGAGTCGGTTCAACAGACACTGCACATGAAACTACGACAAAAAATTCATGCGTTCGGGGGGAATCGAACCCCCGTCGAATGCTTGGAAGGCATCCATGCTAACCATTACACCACGAACGCTTGTTGTCTTACCAATCTCTCAGTCGTTGTGTAATAGCGCGATAGTCATTAAAAGTGAGAGTGGGGTTTTCCATTACCCTCTTTTTACATTCTGGGTGGTTGTCTATATTCTGTTAGAGACAACCGCCCTGAATGTATTAGAGAAAGAGAACGCACTTTGGTATTCGAATAGTATTCGTTTTGAGGTCTCTAGAAATGAATGACCTTTTGCCAACGGAATCGAAATGATTCTCCTAGATTAATTTTCTTCTACCACTTAAATGTGCTGTTATTCCGTTTATTTAATCCAAAAATAAGGTTGTACGTATTTTTGATGCTTCTAAATCGATAATAAAGTACATCTCTCGTTCGTCTGATCCATTCGGTGCGGTTGGCTATTGCTCGTGGAGATAATCGCTCAATGGGATGCGACGACACGTGTAACATTCTGCCTATTTATTCGATGAATAAAGTAGTACGTAGATACATGGATACCTAGATGACATCAACGGTAAAATACATTAAAACATAAACCAATGTGAACCCATACCCATATGGGCACTGATCACTTTTAATTCTGTCCATTGAAAGATGTAAGATTGATGCCCTGATATGGGAAGACAAGGAGGTTGGTTGCAATGCGTAGAGATGGGTCGAATTTTTGGAAATATAGTGCAACCGAGCCGATTCAATGTCTTCAATATATAATGGTGGCTAATGTTCTCACACCCATCACAGCCAACTGTCGCGAATGAGAAACAAACAACAATGTTGGACGTAGATATATCCCATTATTCTATCACTAGGCTGTAAGCTGTTGTGCAAAAACCATTGCCAGTCAAACTTTTAGTTTGACCGCGAGAATGAATTTCTCTATCCTAAAAACAACTGAACAATAGGTTCGTTATACTCCAATGCACCGAGAAGAAGATACGTTCGAAATTCCTCCTGTATCAGGGATGACACTTCCTATAATATTGTTACGGTGGGAAGCTAGAAGAACTAAACCTGCATAGCATGAACGCATAACATGAGTTGTCCAAGTCGAAAAGCAACGTCACACTTCAGTACGTCCCTATAATACCTGAACGAGAACGTTATTCCTGAAATTTGGGCTAGGGATAATAGATAAAATTTGTTTCAAAATGACAAAAAATTGATTTCGATTTTTCGAAGACAGTTCGGAAAAAAGAGCAGATTGGACGAATTGAAATACACTTCACCACCGCTTTAGAAATCCGATTATGAAAGCACAACCCACCTGCTCAACTCCTTGAAGACTCTCACTTTTATACTGTCTCCAATTTCTATTATTTCTTCAGGGACCCAAGGTGCAAGGTCTGAAGAGTCTCATGGTATATATTACAAAAATGTAAAGGTTGATAAGAAAAAGCTCACCGAAACTCCACATGAGTAATATGAGAGCTGCATGAAACTCGGTCTCGTTAAACTGCGCATTTCTTAGAATAGTTCTCGTAAGTTTATTGCCCATTTCTGCATACTTCTTCATGACACTGTGAATATTTCATGTGATATGACGGAGGTCTTCAACTCACTTTATGCACTCTTTCTTGTTTCTCTTCACATCACAAAAATATGCTTCTGGATGCTCTGCATCGTAAAGCGAAGTTGTACTGTAGATAATACTGAAATGAACAACATTTCAGCAATAATTTCTGATCGGGCATCTATCTTCAAGAAATGAATGTATTTCCCGGCAAATGCTTACTATCGATCATCGTTCGGAAATATCTTCTCCGATAAATAAAAACATTCCATATTGCGAGCTGCCGTTGACGTCGCCATGCATATTTCTTGCTAAAACGCCTTTTCTTCAAAGAGTAGATCCATGAATACAGTAAACACCTGACTTTTTGGTGAAAGTTTGCGAAATTCTGGAAAGACAATTGAGCATAGCTCGATTGTGTTCTGCAGAAAACTTGAGAAGGAATCATTCATGAAAGAGTTTGTAACGTGGAAATACGACTGAAATCATAGTTATATTTATTAAAGAAGCCGTCCGGGAGATTACGGAAGCGCTTCCCGACGGGATAATCAATAACTTTAGTTCTCTTGTCCATGGAATTCCCTGGCTCTCTCATATCGATTATCCCATGCTTCCGAAATCTTCCGGAACGGCTTATTTAAGGGGGAGGTGGGCAGTTTCAATACCTTTCCTTTAGGCGAGTGGATTTCGTTGAAACAATCATGGTACTGTTTTGTCTTCCATAGACCTGATTCTAGATTGGCTCGTTTGGCGTACCAGAGGCTGATATGAACACTGTATAAGCTAATGCAAATAATGGTGCTAAATCGGTAAATTGACCCTATGTTCGGAGCGCCAGTCTAACAGTGGGAGGCAACCGCGCTCGTGTGAAGAATGACAACAAAATTACCGATTTATAACCCCTGGTGACCATCCCTTACTTGAATTGATCTCCCATTTCCAGTACAAGTGAATCAAGTGAGGCTTTCCCGAGCGTCACAGGAAGGGAATATTCCTGGAAAAAGTTTACTGAAAATAGCGCAAGAACCATTGCTTTTGCCTGATTCTTGAGTGGTGTAGTTGATTGCTGAACGAGCTTCTTTGATAGTTTCATTCCAAGGGAAAGACATTTGTCGAATCGACAACGGCGACAGAGGAATGGAAGATCTGCATGGACATGATGTTATCCGATTGGAAAACAATTATAGTATGGTGTCCTTTTGGGACGATATTGACAGTAGGGTGTCGCATTCGGGCGGGTACCCGGGCGGCCCGGTCAGAAATGAGTGAGACCGCCCCGCCCAAATGGGCGGAAGGAATGAACTGTGTTCTTGTGGGCGGACCGGGTATTTCCGGGTATTTGCTTTTTCCGGGCTTTCTGGGCACTTTCGTTCAAAGTTTCCAAAATAACAAATTGTTAAAATATAAATACGATAATAACTATGATGAATAGAACATCATTGAACTCATTTGAAAGCAATGTGCGCCAATAACCTACATGTTTTCTTCACCATCTAAGACAAAATCAGCCCATGACCACGTTCATATCATTTATGATCATCACCTTGGTGATAAAACACGTTATGCGCGGCATATGACTAATCACAGAGACTCTTAAAACTAGAGCAGTTTGTGAAACTCAATGGAATCAAACAGCGTGGACAGTTCATTTCATTTTTTACTAGACCGGTCAACTGAATCGGTGGCGTAGAGTGTGAAGTGCTGACTGTTGCTTTTTGCGCGGTAGTTCAATTCTCTAAGATGACAACTTTTAACAACCGCGACTCGTTGCTTTAATTTTATTTAATGACACTTTCAAGCAAACGTTTGCGATACTTATTCTAAACAAAGGAAGCCTACTGTCTACATGCATGAGCTCTGATCGTGAACTTATTTGTACTGTTGTAAAATTGCTAAATATAATTCCCGTTCATTATATATTATTACTTTTAGCAAAATCACCGCAATATGCATGCAAAGGCCGGGAAAGAAAGCATGCACAAAAATGCTGTCAAAAATCAGCGAATATACTCCGCCACCCGAATGGGCGCCAAATACCCGGAAATACCGGGTACGCCCGAAAGAACACGTTCATTCTTTCCGCCCATTTGGGCGGCGCGGTCTCAGTCATTTCTGACCGGGCGGCCCGTGCCTCGAATGCGACACCCTAGTTGACAGCCGTTGATTCCTCGCCGTCTAACTTCATTCCTAGCTGTCGTCTTTACTTCGCAGAGACAACCGCTAGATATGAAGTTTGAAAGTTAGGAGTAGAAGGCTGTCAATAACGTGCCAAATGATACACCTTAATTATAGCGCACCTCTCCTCGTTGTGCATTTTCCCGTACTTTGCCTGCACACGTAGACCGTTCCGTTAAGATGAGTGCGCTTGAAGAAATTGGCACACGCTCTGTCTCACCAAGTAATATTTTTGCGCCGAAATCAATGTAAACCTGCACGAAACGACTCCGAAGTTGACGGTTTTCGTCGGCAAACTGCATATTTTACAGGGATGAACGACAATTTCTGATTGCGAGGTAACAGACGACATGAAGAGAAAGGGGAATACCCTGTGCACAAATGAGACGAGAATGCCAATCAATGGGAGAGTAGAGAAGGGAGAAGACGAGGGAAGGGAGATTGGACAGAGAAGGAGTGAACAGGTGAATGTATATTATGGTTGGTAGTTTGAGTACGAAAGTGCATTCGTTATCTGTGCTTCTCCGCAGAGCTGCTGCCTCCCGCGTACGAGGGAAAACCGCTCTGGGGAGCAGCAGAGATAACGAATGCACTTTCTTACTCAACTGCACAACCATAATGTCTATCCACGGGAGTAATTTGCACTTCAGTGCATGAACAGAGAGACGAGAGAAACGAGAGAAGTGTCAGATAGATAAAGGATCTCTACGTTCGCGCATAATCGCTATCTTTCAGCTGAAAGAGATTTTAAGACGGGACAATCGGGATGAAATGGTCAGTTCTCGCGCGTGCTCGATCAAAAATCATTTTCCTAAAGTGCGCACTCAAAAACGCTCATTGCATGCACCGACCAATTGGTTGTCTCACATTCATTCTGACCGGCTGTGATCCAGCAACTTTCAACTTCCATGTGTCAGTTATTTATAATAATTTAACTGTCCTATTTATAATACGAATTAAATTACACTCCTCACAAATAGTTTATTTTCACTATTTCAATCAGGGAAGGTACTATTCTTCGTGCTTATTCACTTCAGATTAATGTTGTACTTGAGATGCAGCGGGCATTCGCAGAACATCGCCTCATGATCCTGTAAAAGGCGACACTATCATTGTACACGACGCGCAGCGCGTGAGCGATGCGTCGCGGCCTGATGATGAAAGGACGACGAAATGTTCAAATTGTCGTGGAAGTTCTTCCAGCCAAACTGCACGTGGATCTTCTCGATGGGTTTCAGCTTGTCCTTGTCCAAACAAGTCTGTGGAATTCATCGCATCGAATAAATGTAATACAATTAATGGACAAGAACATAATATTGAACGGCTATTGATATCTACCTGTAGGATCCTTGGGTGGGAAGAGTGGGATGAACGAGGGTGGAAAGTTAACTTGTACTCGTTCAGTCGTTCTTCGTTTAGTGAACATTCAGCGTTTTCTTCATCATATTGTTTCATAAACAAATTCACCTATCTCTTTTCAATATAAGGATTTTTGTTGTAATACCTTCGATAATAAATGTGTGCACCTGTGCCACTTTAACTTCCGTTACATGATTGAATAGCAACATGCTTGTCACACCAAGATTGTGAAATATTTGTACCCAACGTTCAATGTAGAATACATATACTGCATTTGGCGTTGTTTTTGAGTACAAGATCACGTAACGATCTATGTCGTAAATATTACGCAACATTGCATTGCGCTTTAAATGCAAGGATGGTTTCCATAACACTCTTAAATTTGATCTAGCTAAACACTATTTCTTCGTTTTGCGTCGTTTCCTTCCCGATCGCGGTTGTTTTCTTTACACATGAAATGTTATTTATTGTAGGGAAATCAAATTGGCTCTCATTCTAGTAGGAAATGCTCAATCTGCAATCGAGACTCAAGGGCAACAACAAGGACAAGAAATACACTGAAACGCGTGTGGCAATACGCGAAAAATTGCTCACGGAAGGTCAGTCGATGTGGCCTTTTCATACGCCACCTAATGGGAAAGAAAACTGTACCATGAGCAACTGCGTCTTGATGAAATATGAAAACGAATTGCGTTTGAAACAAATCTGTACATTTCATCACGTTTGAAACAAATCTGTACATTTCATCGGTGTAAATGTCCATGAAATGCATATTTTATCCTCTTTATTTGTTCTTTAGAAGTAGCGGAACTGGCGTCGAATCTTCGTAATCAGAAAGTGTGCAAAGTCACGTTCCCCAATCAGGTATGCGGGACATTCAAATCTCTAATTTCTTCCGAAATATCGCAGATTAGTTTGAAATTGGGTTTCTAAAAAGGGAATTTTATGCATTTATCATTTGCCAATTTTTCATCCTTGCGATCATCCACATGAAAGCGACAATAGCTCTTCGGAAAGAAAGAAAAAAGAGCTCTCTAGTTGTGAATCAAAATATAAAGTAAAGTGCATTTCCCACTTCCGTATAAATACCGCCGAGCGGATTTCTCAACGTTCGATATGCAATCACACCGAGTGGATTAGACGAAGTCTAATGGACATCCTTTTGACTCTAACTGAGATGTACACTCCAATGAGATGAAAGAGATGGAATTCAGTCATAACTCTTTGATTCAGGGAATTCTTCATGAGATGAATCTATCCATCACTCCTTCTGAACGATTGTACAAGGTTGGAGTGTTCAAATTCACAATCTCCGTTCCTCCAGAGTATAATCATGTGGTGAGTCATTCCATGCATTTTTGCGGTATATCAATGCTGCCATTTCGGTTATTTTTCCGTTTATAGCCTATGCAATACTATAGATATTTTGAAAAGATTCTGTTCTTACGTCTGCACTATCTGACGGATATGGTGCATGGCAAAATTATCTAACGACTTCATCCCATTGTTAAGCCTCCGACTGCGAAGTGTCTCACTCGTGTTTGGCATCCCAACATCACTGAAGAGGGCGCAATCTGCCTGTCCATCCTCAGGGAGAATTCACTCGATTCATTCGGATGGAGTCCAACCAGGAAGATCAGTGATGTTAGAGAGTTTACTTCATTTTGGGTGCCACAAATAGGAATGCTAACATCCAGATTGTCTCTCACAATCAGTCTCATACACGACAATTTGCAAATGAACATAGAGAGGGTTAGAATCAGTACTATTCATGTAGGCTAAAGTAATAGATGTCAGATTTTCCGAGTATCTACGAACATTGCATAGCGAAAGGGAGGGATACGATAGATTGTCCATAAGCGAAAAAATATTCTTTAGGTTGTCCACGGTCTGGCTTCTCTCTTCACCGACCTCATTGACTTTGACGATCCTCTGAACCAAACCGTAAGTAATGTTCATTGTCAATTGATCCACTTTTCATGGGAACAGCTCTTGATTACTTATTTGGCGTTTGACAAATTATTAGAAAATGTGCCATAACAAATTCGTCATTGCAGGCCGCAGATGAATACCTAAGGAATCGTGAGTCGTTCGAACGGAAAGTGCAAGATTACACGCGCAAGTATGCGCGTAATTGACGAATTATATGCAACCCAAAATGGTCACCCCCCGAACCTATGCAACAAAACGTCAAAAACCGGATGCCTTTTCAGCTCATAAATGCACAATTCTTTTTATTTTTCTATTGCCACCGTTTTTCTGTAAAGCGACCGTAAGCAAATCGATGTGTTGTGGATGTTTCGTCAAGAAATAAAAATTTCTATTATAGATATTGCAATATACTTGTCACTGCATGACATGACATCTATCTGTGAGATAAATAGTTATCGAATCAGTCAGATCGCGTTACAAATGCTTGCGTGACGTGGCATCAACGTAAGATAAAGACATAGACAAGTGTTAACAGCACTAGGGACTCTAAAACGCTAATCTATTGCATTTCTCATGCTTATAATTCCTAGAATTTCGCTAGCGCAATTGTCATTCTTTTAATCTCTGCGGATACGGAGTGGATATGTCTTTCATATGAAAGACAACCCCTCCTCGGAGATTATACGAATGAGAAAATTACTTACTTGCAGAAATTATCGCTTTATATACCGAAATATTCTAATCGTCGTAGCCATGATATGCGACCTCATGCGCTCTATTCTCGAGATCACACTATTGATTTCTGATCTGAATCCTGCCGTCTGGTGATGCTTCATATTCGTGTACCATGATTACAATTGAGGTTATAGTACTTGTCGATTGCTTCCCTTTATTCATTCCTGTATGCTACGTAACTTATTGGTTCCATTACTTGATAGATAAAGGTATAATTGCCTAGTTAAGCGCGAATTCATGGTTACCACGACTTTCTAAGAATAGCGATTACGGCAATCCGTTGAGTTGATCCTTTGTGTCCTTACGTTCATTCGAATCCCGCGCGTGAAGATCGAAATGGACGATCTCTCGACTTCACGCGAGCAGCCAACGAACCTTCAGGCAGGATCGGTAATCCAGGAACAGAAGTGTGCGTCCTATTGTTCTTGTCCATCTCTTATTCTTTGTCACGCACTATTCCACAATGAGCACTTCAGGTGCTATTCGAAAACTAATCAGGCGACGAAAAGGCATTCCACGAACATTGACATCTATTCAACGGGATTTATACATGAGACAATATGGCGCCTACCGTCAATCACTGCGCGACTCCATGGAAGGATTGCAGAAAGCCGAATCACAAATGACTCAGCTCCAGAAGATTCATGCTCCTTCATTGAAAAATGACAAAGGTACAACACAGTTTTTTTTTATTTCGATACGACTTGATCAAGAGTTTCGTGCCGCCATCTTATGCGTTAGGAGGGTAACGCGTACGCGTAATATGCATTATGAAGCGAGCGCAATCGAGCGTAGTCATGGTTGTTTCTTGTTTTGCAGACACGTTTCCACTAGAAGAACTTCCTTCGGAGGTTCTGCTGAATATCTTCAAGTTGCCTCAAAATTCACATCTTAACGCCTTGAGATCGTTTTCTGGCAATCATAAGCAACAACATACCTCGCCTATACAACGACAAAGTATCTGTCGACATCGCTTTTGATCGCCTTATATCCGTAACCATTATGATGAATAGAAAGGCATCATTTTTGGAGTTCAAGGACTACGTTTGTGTCCGAGTGTGTGGATATGATGAATATGAACTCCTGAATAGTTCCTTTCATGAATGTACAAAATTTATAACTCGAACAGCTAAAGAGATGAACATAATCTTCTTTCAAAGCTATCATGCTTGAAGAAAGTATTCGAGCTACGTCTTTTCAAAGTATGCTCCCAAGCACAGTCTACGTTGCTTACAATGGGGGGTTTTTGGACCGGTTAACGGGGATTCATTCCACATGTATATGTTTCGAGAGCACTTGGGGGGGGGGAACCAAAGAATCCACCAATTATTTTTGCCTAAACGGCCTGACCTATTTTGACCCATTCCTGAAAGGGGAATGGGTCAAAATAGGTAAAAAAAAATCGATAATTTCAAAACAGCAAAAAAATGATATATCATTCGACAGCGCATAAAAAGTTGCCTAAAACGCACCCATTTTTAACCTCTGAAAAAAATCCTTGCGAGAAAAAATGGCAAAAAACTTGTTTTTTGAGCAATTATTTTTGGATATCACATTATATCTCCTTTACACGGCCAGATACGGACATAGTCCAACAAGCAATATTTATTGGTTAGAGGCCCTCTATCATATGCACACACAAAGTCGAGGATCCGATACAAAAAGTTTTTCCCGATTATTTGGAGGAGTCATGGTGAAAATGGTCCAAAAGTCGAAAAAATGGATTTACTTCTAATCACTCCCAATCGACTCAAAAGTTACTAAAATAATTTTTAAAATCGTTTTAACTACTCATAGAAATGCCACGGCTCATGAACTGAAATGTAGGAGTCGGTGAGCCATCCACCGGCTCCACTGGATATTAATTCGAGGTCACCTCTTTTGAAGTGATTCCAAATTGAACTGTAACTATAGTCAGAATGTAATATTAGGGTGTTCCATATATTTTGTCCCTATTTTGAACATCATGTCCAAAAAATCATTTCTCGAAAAGGGAGATCGATAAAAGGTTGCCTCTTTTACTGATAGAAAGTACATGCACAGCTGCGAAAAAGGGCTAAGTCAAAGTGGTTCTTATTCGCTTCCTTGAATTGTTTTAAATAAAAGAAAATAATCGTAAAAAATGAGTATTTTTTGCATTTTTTGGAAAAATCATTATTTCTTTGCCAAGCAAGCCTGAATGCCCAATTTCATAGTGGAAGTTAGCTACTAGGGCTGGCACTTTGACTCTTTTCGCAATACACCGAGCGCATGCAATTCATGAGCCGAAGAGTCGGCTCCCTCATCCCAACTCATGAATCGGGATTCGTCGGCGATTCTTTGATTGTTTTTACCGCTTAGAATACGATCTCATAGCTTGAAAAATGAAACAACAACGTCTCTCAAGGTCAACTACAACTGATATAAGGCGCAAAGACACAGCTTTATTTTGCGATAGGGTTTACTCGTATGACCCGAACTTAGTTTTTGGCCATTCTGGTCCACGAAGTGCAGCAAAATTCAATAAAGAAGTGAACTAAGTGGAATTAGTGGATATCTTCTGTTTTTTTACATTACGAAACAAAGTGCGATAACATGATCTGATTAAATATGAACGATTAGGCTTTTAATTCTGGTAGAGTGATTATTTATGTGAGTTTACCATTTAAAAGAAAACAGTTTCTATATCAAAAGCTTTAAAAAATAATAAAATACCTTCCCTCTAAATCTGTGAAAAAATGCCAAATGTAAGCGTTGGCCTCCCATGAAGACGGGCGACCGCCAATTAGAAGGCCAGGAGGGAAGAATGAATTGCATGAATCCCGATTCATTTTCATCCCAACTCTGAATCGGGATGGGCCATCCCGATTCATGACTCCCAATTTTACTAGCAAATGAAGGAGCCGATTCATTGAGCCGGTTCACTCATGAGTCAAAATGCCTGCCCTATTAGCTAATACCCACGTTACGTGCTGGTTACTTTGTAAGGGGATTCCACCAGCCATTAGCCCAAAGTAAGCCTTTGACTAAGTCTAGTTGCATTCTGGATCGAGCGAACTCGAAAAAACAGGGCTATGTTAAAACTGGCAATAAAATTCTGAAATAAATTACATGGAATGGCCGCATATAGCACTAATTAGGAAACTATTCTATATTACTGAGAATCGAACGGACGAAGATAAATTATATAAAATCTTGAAGGATTGGTTTTTGGTCAAGAATTTCGGCCCCAAAGTGTACCCAAGTCAATATCTACCTATATCTCCTGAACCAAACGAATTGAATCGAAAACAAATATTGCACCTTGTAGGTAAAGAACTCCTCTTTTCAGCTGCGCTGTTTACTTGGTCATATCTTTTTCATTGCTGAGATGTGGTCCACGGAATCTACGCTATTCAAGTGCTTACAAAATTTTTATAACGAAACCACATCCTCAGACCGATCAACTGGCACCTACAACCTGTGGCTTCAGAAAAATTTGAATTCGTTGGGGTTCGAGAACATCAATCTTTCTTTATACTCCCCAGGCATCACTCCTTGCGATAACCACGAAATCAGAGCCATTGCTGCTTCTTCAGAGGAGAGAAATTTCAGTGAATCGATGTGATCAAAATGCCATTGTGCAATTAAATGAATAATTAGTATGTGCTGTCCTGGAGGGATAGATTCAGAAGTCTGTGGAAAAACAGGAAGGGAGTGGTGGTCATCGTTGTAGATTACCTTTGGATCACAGTGATTGCTAACTTCGTCGAAATTTAATTCGAAAGAAAAAATGAGAAAAGGGACAAAATATATGGAACACCCTAATATTCGTTTAAAGAATGGGCTGTGGGGTCGCTATGGCCCTTGGCGGGTTTTCAAAAAGTTTTCCCAGTGGTATTGCCCTTATTTGAAATCACGATCTTTAGCAAATCCGGTGTCATGCATGCCATTGACTGATCTTATTTTGTAGACCGTAAAAATAATATTCTTCTATAACCATTTTGTCTGACTTGCTTTCTATCGTTCGAACCCACTATTCGTAATTGGCCTAATGAGATTATTATATCCGTTGACTTTCAAGAACATAAAAGTTCAAATAGTCAATCCTTCTTTAATAAACTTTTTTCTTGTGATAATAAATCATAGATCTAACGCCATTTCCCAACTCCATCTTTTGCGCGGCCAATCTCGTATTCAGCACCTAGCTTTTAACCACTGATCCCGACTATTCTCTCCAGCCATTTATTGCTTCTGCCGTTCTACAAACAACATATGTCGTAGCGATTGCGTAAAGACTTCATATTATTTAGACAATGATAACCGCACCGTCGTTGATGCAACTTCCAACAGAAATTCTACTTCCCTGCTTCACCAGCCTTTCAACTTCGGACTTGAATTCTATTCGACAGTCTTCTAAACGTCTGAGGAACGTCATTGACTGCCATTTTGGAATGTACAACAACAGGTACGAATTAGGAAAGTCAAAATATTTTCGAACCATTAAATATTCGTCCTAACTAAACTTTGATACCGAGTAAGCTCATTACTTTTGTTGACCGACTGTGCTTTCTCATTGTTGTGTGCTATTTACCGTTTCTCTAAAGATTATGGGGTTTATCATATGTTCGCGCGGACAAAAAATGAGGTTATGAGTCAGAGTTCAGTTCGGATGGCTAATATAATAGATACAGTATAAATTCGTAAATATTTTATCGTTTGGTTGAGGCGTACACTGGAACTCTATGTTGAGTGCATTTCGGACGAAAATTTCTCCATTCGATGGAATAAGACGTCAAGACTCTTCGTGAAACTTCATTTCGAAAGCAAAATGTGCATTTCCTCCAAAGTCGACGGCCTCGCTTCGTCGGACAAAATACAATCGATGAAGGAACTCGTGAGAGATACCTTCGTTGGCACAACCTTCGATGACTTCCTGAGAATAATTACAAGGTCAGTAATATCAGGTCCCATCAAGAGAATCACAGTTCGTCAACAAAATTCTAATGTTTCAGATCTGGACGGATTGAGTACGTGTATCTTCACGGAAATATCAGCCCGCTTGTATTGACCACTCTCGAATATTTCTTGGTCGCAGCTGAGAAGCTTTCTTTGAGCAAGCTGAATATGAATGTACCCTTTGAAATGCAATTCGAGACGATGTATTCACCAAGACGCGAACTTGGCATATTCAAGGAATTTAATATATCGGGCGACGGAAACCCCTTTAACGAAGACCGCTTCTGGTCAGGTATGTATATATTGTTGCATAACTTCTGACTGCAATCAAGTTCCCATGAATTTTCATTCATTCTTTCATAGCCCAATTCGTATTTTAAATGTATATTCCATAAATATGTCCCCGAATATGAAATAGATACCTGTCATTTTCAGAAGCGGGAACCGGTATCTTCAAAATTGTTAACCTGGATATTACGCTTACTGATGCGAGACTCCTTACACTCATGAGCAGGAGGGATCTAGAGAAATTGGAGTTCGAGCGTGCTAACGGGCCTACTCTTGAAGCAGTTAGAGAAGCAGCTCAGGTTGGTTAAGCTTCTCATCACTGATAACCAAGTATTTTAATATCTATCTATGTTCCATAAACATGCATATAATATGCTTGATCAACGTAGTGATTTGTATAGAAGAGTATTTTTTCTTTAATAAATCGGAAGTAAAGCACATTCCTCAATCGCCTAATCCACTTGGAGCGGTTGTCTATTGAATATAGAGACAATATCTCCGAGGGAATCAGATGAATGAGAAATGCACTTTACTACTGATTTAGAAATCTTACAAAGAATCTGTTACCTTCGCTTTACCGACAAATGACAGACATTATAGAAATATTTCAGATCCTCCTTTCCTCAAATATGGCCTGCAACTACCGTCAATATGGTGATTACTCCGATCACCAAGGAGTTCAAGAAATTCTGATGCGCCAAGTTGGAACCGAGTCCATTAAGTTGAAACACAACCCGTTTAGAATAGCTCCCTCCTTTTTCTATGAAACTGCCAATTCGCTTGTAAACGTAAATGTATATGATGGGATGCTGCATATGGTCAGAGAAGCAAAATCTGGCAAATGAATGATGGCATTGTCCATATCTGATCGTGAGAATGAATAAACTAATTTGACTAAAGTTTTCAATTTTACTGTGATTCAAAAGCAGGAGTGTTGTGTACTGTCATGAAAATAATGGATTTGGGAATCCCAAGAATTTGATTATGAGGCCGTTCAATTGGAGGAAGGCCTTATCAGATATTTTGGAACCGCATTTTTGGAACTGGACATCTTGGAACCAGGGCATTTTGGAATCTTACACTTTGAAAATGGACTTCTTGGAAACGTACTATTAGGTTGATGCATAATTATCGATCTCTTTTGTTGAACAATCATATCTTGACCGCGATGAATGACATAACCAAGGGCCATGGACTGACACATGGTGGGGTAATGCCCTGCTCCTAGCCGACTCCGCTCCCCCTCCCTCTCCGCAGTGACTCCGGCGCGATTGTTCCAATTTGACAAGTCCATTATTTTTGGACCCTCTCTTTGGATTTTCGTCCGCATTTTTCGTGAAGTTGATATAGAATCGAACTATCAACTGATATTTGTAGGCAAGTGAAAGCCCGACGCGCCTGGGCAGCCGATTTCTGAAATATCAAATTTCCATGGAGTCATGATCGAAAAACAATGACCATGGCAAAAACTGTCAAAATGAAGTTAGCCACATGTGGTTCACAGAATAAGCGTAGAATAGCTGGAGTATTTTCTCATTCATTTTCCGCTTCTAGTGCTGACGATTTCTTCTAGCCATATAAAAGAGCGCGTCGCTCTACACAGAAGGAGAAATGGATCGAGGGATAGCTCCTGAGTCAGTCCTGAAATAAATTTGCAAAACATGTGGGGGGGGGTTTGCACAAAACTCCACAGATTTGGAGCAACTGTCGAAATGTCCCTATAGAAGGAGCGAAACACGTTTTATCTATGATTTCTGCTCTTGTTTTAAAACCCCAGTGTCGTGGAATGGCCCAAGTCGGGCATATTTCGACAGATATTCGCAAATGCCATGGCCCATGCCGCGCATAATATCATATGCGTATAAATTTATTTGAAAATGGCCAAAATGAAATACTAGCATTCTCGTTATTTCACGTGTTGGCCACGTGTGACCACAGGTCATTACATGTTGTGTATTGTATCAATACTTGCACGCGGAATAGACGGAAGTGAAAGAAATGACAGATAAGAATATCAAACAGAGGGAAAGTCTTGCAATTTCTTTCGTTTTAGAAATCGAAATCATTGTGCGATGCACCATATATACATCTTCGTTTTTCGCAATTGTGGAACATCAGCGTCATTATTTGATACAATATATGAAACGTATGCGACGGTATGCATTAGGCGAATGTTGAAAGAAAAATATACACTATTGGACACGGGTCAATGCTGAACTTCTTTTTCTCTGATATCTTCGCTCTCGGTTTTCGAAAAAATCTGAAATTTTTCTTGGTAATACTTGACCACATGTGACGATTTTCCTTGAATAGGACGACCCTGTACCTCGAGTGGCCGCTTCCCCATGGAAAAAAGTATGTATATGGGGTGT
>JACMIF010002145.1:7747-19384 GCA_014805445.1 Diplogasteroides magnus | reverse complement strand
CATATTTATGCAACAGTTGTTTGGAAATGAAAATCAGTTTCGTTCGAGATATCTCCGCCAAAAAGCAAAAGTGATCAAGACTTTCCGGACACCCTAATAGTTACAGTAGGGAATTTGTAACCAACCCAATCTCATCGGAGCTGTTGTCTTTCATTTCATAGACAGCCGTCCGAAAGAGATTGGGGAGGTTAGAAATTCCATAATTCGTTCCCTATTTCTTAGTCATCATGGGTAGTAAATCAGTAGACACAGTGCTTATTGCAGCCATGCCCATGGGCATATATTATGAATGTAGACTGAGCTAATGTACGGAGTACGCACTCTCTCTCAATTTTTTCACACGCACTCGATCACGCGCTGCAATTTCTTCATTTCCCAGATTGAATTTGTGATTGATTTCTGATTTCTCTGATTAGTCATAAATTTGAATATGTTGTATAGGCTGATTTATAATTTAGTTTACCGCAATATTAAGTAAATGCAAACTTTAAACAGCATCGCCTGCTATTAAAATTCACTACTGCCGAGTATGAATGTAGGAAAGTCGTTACTCCATATAACAAGCACACGAAATTGCGGCCATGACACTGTGATCATCTTAAGCAGTGACAACAAGACAGCCACACCTTATCGTACACAATATTGCATAATATACAGAATGTTCTGCGCAATATTGCGCATATCCTAAACTGCCCGAATTATTTGCGTTCGACAAGTTTTTGTGTGAGCTGATTCCTTTGCTCGCGATCTTTTCCTCGGGCGGGCGGACGTTTTCACTATCGATCGCTTCTCTCGCACATACACAATCGCTTTGTTGCTGCTGCTCAACCTCTCCTTCACTATAGTTGCCCCCCTCACGTGTCTAACAGACACTGTCTAACACTACCCTCCATATCAGTCTCAATTTCAACCTCCGTCTAGCCCCTTTATCGCCTTGCGCGCATAATGAGATTGCGGACTACGGTCGCAAGTGGCATAGGATCGGGGGATAAATCCGAGTATCGAATTGTTCCAATTCCATATTTTATAATAAAAATTAGTCTGCTTATGCAAAATTCCATAAAATTGGTTACTACGCGATAAATTACCATGAGGAAGCAAAAAAGGGCAAGCTAAGCGGGCAGAACCAGCGTGATTTATGGAGCACGTCCTCGACTCGCCGAACGATATGTGCTTACTTGATCCTGTGGTCTTTTGTTCCAATGCTCTCGATGAACTCTCTCTCTCTCCCCTCTATCGATTTCCTCTCGCTCACCACCTTTTATGCAGCCGCACGGCCCGTATCAATCGTATCAATGCTCGCGACCTTTGTGCTAGATAGTTCTCGCTCTCTCGGGTGCTTGCCTACTTTACACTTCATATTATATCGACGAATAGCATATATTTTTAGTATTATATAATATAATAATGTATTATATTATATTATTAGTGGAAAGACTGAGTTTTTGAACATATTCAAACTGATTATGTCAGACTCATTATAGGGCGAGAAACCATAAGAGCTTAGAGCAATTTTCGATACTTGATCTAGCAAGCACAGGGACTTTTTTCTTTAAACCGTTGCTTTATGCCCCGTCACGTTTCCCTTATCTATCGATCGGCCCCCTTTGTCATTGTGGTTAGCGACGTCACACTCACTGCGGGTTTGAGAGCAGCTAAGAAGAGAGTGGCCCCTCTTATCATCATTTCGCTCGCTCGCGCCTCGTCCCCACGTTATACGCAGCTAATTTCACCCTCCCCATGAAGTGATAGACCAAAAAGTAAAGGTGAAAAGTTTCTGGAAAAAATTTTGCGATAGTGTTATCATGAACGCATTTCTCTTCATAGATATGCATTTTAAAATCAAATTTCAGATAACATATCATGATGTGATAAATTGGTAAGACGGTGGCACGATTTGAGAGAAAATGTATCATAATGGCTTAAAAGCAAGAAAGTGCATCAGTGAGATCCTGTGTAGACTAAATATGCCGAAAATCGCTATTGAAAGCATTAGTTGATCAAAGGAAGAAGCCTTTTATTTTATAACTAGATTTAGCGTGAGAATGCATTGCTTTGGGTGAAACCATGTCTCAGTATGCTTCATGCACGAATGGTGAAATTTAGGGATCGACTTATTAGGGGTTCTAAAACGGTAATAAAGTGCATTTTTCATTCGTCTAATCCACTCGGAGCGGCTGCCTATCGAGTGTAGAGACAACCGCTCCGCTGAGATTAGACGAATGAGAAATGAACTTTATTACCGTTTTGAAACCCCTACGACTTATGAAACGCATTTGCATTTTCTCTGTTTGTGCTTTTGTGCAATGTGTTCGTTAAAGAATACGACTCAATATTGCGGTAAGATAGCAAATGAGTTCCCATCGTCGATCCCTAGTGAAATCAACGGCCGCGTTTACCGAGTGAGCCAAAAAATGAGCTATTTGGGCACAATATTTGTGTCTTTGTGCCTTTGGCTAACGGACGAGCGCTAAATACTTAACCTCTTATTCTTTCGTCTGAGTAGTAAATAAATTGATTGACACTAAAAATTAACGAACTGGTGAAAATTTGTCAAGTGAAGAAATAATTGAATTTTCAAGCTAAAAAGTTTATGCGAGCATTTTTGTTAAGGAGAGAATATGGTAGAGGAGCTTTCGAGAATTTGCTTGACGTATTTTTTGTTTTCTGTAAGGAATTTGAGCTTTTAAAAGCGAAATAACAATCACATAGGATCTATTCCTAGCTTCTTCAATTCCTTTAGGTGAGTCAAAAAATGATTTTTTAAAAAATATTCTTGAAAAGTGATTTTTCCTTGATTCATTACTATAATTAATGTGGAATATTTCTGAAAACACTTCTTATATGCTTTTTGAAGCGCATCCATATTCCAGGATCGCGATGACTTTAAGGCTTCTTCCAATTTCTAAAATTGCTTATGCTCGACTTGCTGACATGGAAGGAACGTATTATAGAAATTTCTAACCTTCCCAATCTCTTCCGAACGGTCGTCTATCGAAATTATACACGACCGCTCCTACGGGAATGGAGAGGTTAGAAATTCTATAATGCGTTGTCTACTGACTTGTAAGCTGAAACCCCTACCGTCCCCTTCGATTCTCGTTTTATTCGCTCTTATCAGTACTGCAGCTCGCAAGTTTGCCATGGCGGGTGTGTGTGTGTTGTCATCACGTGACTAGGGATCGAGTTTAGGAAATTATGCCCTCCCCAATCTCCTCAGAGCAGTCGTCTCTCATATCACTAGATACATAACCGATCGGAGGAGAATAGCGAAATTTATAATTCTAAAATGTGTTCCCTACTCGTGACTCTTGCTCATAGCCAAAATACGATGACACTTGCATTCCTGCTTGCTTAATAGCGATAATTAAAGGAGCCAGAAAGGGAGATTGTTTTGCATGCACTTTCGTTATCACTTCTCTCCATTCCCATACTCTCTTGTTGTCAGAGTAGACCGCTCTGACGACGAGAAAGAGTGGGAATGGAGAGAAGTGATAACGAAAGTGCATGCAAAACAATCTCCCTTTCTGGCTTCTTTAAAAGACGATTTTATGCGAGAAAGTGCTTTTCTCATTAGCCTAATCGCCGCAAAGCGGCCATCTCTCTCATGTGATATACGATCGCTTCGAGTTGAAGAATGAGAAATGTTATAAATTACCGTTTAGAAACTCTGTTTGCACAACACTCATTTCGCGTTCCAAAGGGTTCCAAAATCCGTTATGTAAACAAAGTAAGCGCTTCTACTGCAAAATTTTTCTTGTGGCACAAAAAATGATGCAAAAAAGAGATATTGAAAGCACATCCGTGGCCATAAAAGCTGCCCCGTTTACTTTGGTAGTTTCACGACTACTTCCTTCTTCACATGGTCGTTATCTCTTGCAAGACATCGAGAACGAATTTCCCTCCCTCCCTCTCTCCCTTTCCCTCTCTGCCTACGTTTTCTTTCTCGTCTCGTAGCAATCCGGCGAATTCGTACACATTTTCCGGCTTTTCCCATGCTCTCCGTTTCCCATGTTCGCGTTCTTTCCATTCCCTTTTGTTCTAATCATAGTATATAGAGTGAGTTCTGAATGCTTCTATTATATGCGCTTTATGAACTTTTTTCGTCCATTCCACTATAATACTTACTACAACTTTGCACGCTTTTCACCCTGTTTCATTGGTTATCTGACTGTGATGGAAAGTTATCTTGTTTTCGTTCTAAACTGTGCGTCTCATGTGCGGATTCAATTAGGAAAATTTTACATTTGGCCGGTATTCTGCCAATTGATATGCGTCCTTTGCATTTCATGAATCTCATACATTGTTGCACAATATCTATTGCCAAATATCGGTGGTCTTGTCGCGCGACCACATTATATAGCGTGACTAAACTGTAGCCAATTGAAGTTCAGCGGCATAATTCGAGTTCTGTTCCATGTTATTTGCGTCATAATGCGCTGTGCTCTGCGCGTGTCGCATACGTAATTGCATAACGTGTGACCTGATACAATTTCATGGCAATCGATTTTTCAGAGTGCAAATGTCCCACTCGGGCGTGGCTCGGGAGGACCTGAGTTTTGCCGTAAGTGCATTGCAGTGTTGGCAGAGTGACTCCCAAAGTGCATTCCTCTGCTCTCTCTAGCGCGCTGTCATGTCTATGCGTAAGAGACGACCGAGAGAATGAGAGCACAGAGAGATAGCATGAGCTTTGGGATTTACTCTGCAATTTCATGAACAGTAAATGATAATCTTATTTTATTGAGAAGAACTTGACTCGAAATTTTTTAAATTAATTTTGTTTCAGTTGCAAAAAATCGGATTTTTCGCGAACCACTTCGCATCGTCAAATGATTGCACGCCCGAGATTGCAGGTAAGTATATTATAATATTATAAAAAATACGATTGTGCTTTCTCAGATATGGCCGTCTGCGGCACCACAATCTTGCAACAAGCGGCGCACAGCAGAGTATGTTTATTCTTGCATTTAGTCGATATTAAAAATTTGTTATTTCGTTTTCGCCGACTCAATATATTAAAATCGGGAGAGAAATTTCAAAAAGTTGGAAAATTTCCATTAGGTCGACATGAATTTGTACAACAAAGCACTTCGCATGAGCAACGCCTACACCAACTCGTCGGACAAGGCGCTAACCAGTTCCCTGCTACAGGTGCCTAAAATTTTAAAAAATATCTATAAAATATTTCGAATAAATTATGACAGACACGTATTTTTTCGATAAAAATATTAAATGTGACTTTTGATTGAACATGCAGGAACAATAATATATTTCAGGGCATCCTTGCTATCACTGAGCATTTGGTTGTTGATGCTAATGCGCCAGCTGCCGAAACATCGCAACAACAGGCAAACCAGGTGCGGGAATATTTTTCAATTTGTACCATATTAGACTCACGGCAAATAGCAATACCGTTGTCGTGTCATTGATTTATTATTCGAATGATTACGTTGAAAAAAATAAATTGATTCACTTTTTAAAAATGGATGCCCAAGAGGTTGGGCATTAGGGAGTCGCTATCGGAATCGAAGTGCGCCATTGTCGTCTGTTTACTCATTTCGACCGGATGTCTTTGATGAGCGAAAAAAATTGCACTTTCGTTCCGATGGCGACACCCTAATGCCCAATAATGTTTGTAAATGGTAATTTTATGCGAGAAAGTGCATTTCTCATTCGTCTAATTTCCGAGGAGCGGTTGTCTCTCTCTCATGCCATAGGCAACCACTCAGCGGGAAACAGGCGAATGAGAAATGCGCAAAATTACCGTTTTAGAAACCCTGATGCCCACTCTCACTCTGAAGTGTATGCAAATGTTCAGTATCTACTGGACGATGATGATGATGACATTGAACTACTGGAGGTTATACATCCGAAAGCGAAAACGTCATCAGGTACTTGCATTTCCGATATTTTACGGTTTTATTTTTTGTTAAAAATAAATATTTAAAATAAAGAAATAGTAAGTTAAATCATAAAATTGATAGTTATATTATAGTGTCTGAACCAACAAAGTCAACCGAGCCTCCAACATCAACTCCAACAGCGGAATCTTCTAAGACATTGGCTGAAAATAGTTTGTGCTCAATCTGTTTATCATATAATGTTCATTTCAGTAGCCATTCAAACAGAAACAAAACCCGAAGCAAATATTTCTGAGATGCTGAAGCAATCCCAGGACAAGCCTTCCACACCTGAAAACGAACCTTCAAGTTCTGGTTCGAGCATACTCTTAACTTATAATTTTATGAGATGCATTATAGTTTCATCAAGAAACACGATAGAAGACAAGAAAGAATCACAACAGAGGGTTGAGCAGAAAGGTTTGCGCAATTGGTTTGGTTGAACCCTAGCAATTATTTTAGTTGTTATCGAAGAGCCAGCTCCTGAATCAACCCACCGTCCTTCTGGGAGTGCACCAGATTCATCAGTTTTCGCACATCCAGGCGGAATTCCTACTGAAGAAGAGCAATCCAGTTGGTCTTTTTCATGTTTCGCAGCATTAATCGTATGTTCACAGCACCCTCGTCTGTTCCAAAGGAGGAGTCAAAAAGGACAAGAACAGTAAGGAAATCGACAGCTTCAACTGACAGTGCGGTTGGATCATCAGGTTTGAATTACGGGTCTCCTTCAGAATCAAAGCGCACCATTGTTGACTGTTCACTCATTCAGGTGTCTATGATAAGAGAGAGAGAGCATGAGTCACCAATGCGCACAGACAGAAAAGTTGCACTTTCGTTCCCATTGCGCCATACCAGTGAATTAATTTTTTTAATGGCAAACGCTAGTATTTCACATCATTACCAGTTCTCAAACATTGAGATATCACTCATAGTTGAATAATATCACTAATTATTCGATAATTTGCATTCAGAAGCATCTTCTGCCCAAATCACTGCCAAGGAAGAAGCTATTCTGAAGAGGAGAAGGTCTTCAAGGAGCGGAGGTTTGAGTAGCTTGCCATGGAGATATGAATGAATTTATGATTTAGCGCTGTCGACCACAGAAGATTCATCAGATGAACTCCTGCACACGTATAAGAAAAAGACAACAATGAAATCAAGGGTAAGTTCCCCACTAAATGTTTCTCTCTGAATAATTGGACTGGTTAATTAGCGGATTCTCAAATGGCAGTAAAATGCATTTCGCATTCGTCTAATCTACTCGGAACGGTTATCTCTTTGAGCGGTTAACAACAGCTCAGAGGGGATTAGAAGTGCGAGAAATGCACTTTACTACCGATTTAGAAACCGTTGTTAATTAGCCACAAATTATTATTTAAAAGATCTTGCATAATACATTATTCAGGGGTCATCTGTCGCCACTGAAGAATCAACTGAAGTTCCTGAGAACAATTCTACTGGACGACGAACTCGTGCAGCAGGTTTGAGAATTTTCATTATATTTTAACATCGATGACATCGAATCTTCGGCAAACGAATTACAATGACGCTATTCATAATGTGAAACTAATGTCACAATATTAACGCAATAATTTTAGCCCATGAGAGCGATTCCCCAGCAAGAAGAACTCGATCAGCAGGTTTGGGATTTTAAACATTACGTTTAAAGGAGCCGTAAAGGGAGATTTATTTGCATGCACATTTTGGGTATCAGTCTCTCCAATTCCCCCACTTTCCCGTCGCCAGATCGGTCTACTCGGACAACGAGAGAGTAAGGGAATTGGAGAGACTGATATCAAAAGTGCATGCAAATAAATCTCCCTTTACGGCTTCTTTAAAAGGTTGTATTTTTGGTTAACGCACTTAGATAATTGTATGTTATCTATTATGGGATATTATATGATAATGATGGTGCAATTTGAAAATTATCATTTTTCAGCTCATGAGAACGATTCACCCGCGAGAAGAACTCGATCTACAGGTTTGACTAAAAATTAATATTCATTTGTTGTTTTATTCCCGTAACGATTTATATTTCGCTGACAAAATGCCTAACCGATGATGTCATCATTTTTTTGAGAATTATAATATCTATATAGGAGAGAAATATGAGCTAAAGTAACAAAAATTTTTTTTCATTTTCAGCTGCATCCCCTTCCGTATCAGCCCATCAGTCTCCTAACCGAAAAATGGAAAGGCCTAGCAGAAAGTCAGTGAAGGATGAACCGCACATGCCAGGAGAAGATAAGGAAGATGAAGAAGAGATGGACGTACAAACAGCAGGTTTGTTTATTAGTTATCTCATTCGCATGAAATCAAAGTGAATTTAGCTCCGAGTGAAGAAGTGTCCGCCCCTGCCCCCCCTGAAGTTGTCCCACCTCTTAAATTGCCGCGAGGCAAATGGATAAGAAAGTCCAAATTGCAAGCTACACCTTCTGACGATCACGAAACACCGGAGACTCCTGCGCTAGCTGAAGAATCAACAGAATCAACTGGTAAAATGACTATCTTTATTGACAATCCTCGAAAACTCTCTCGAAATATATCCCTCGGTTACTCATGTTTTGGGCTAAGAAGATGCCAAATGATTTCAGCCCCAGCTGAGGAACCTGAGAAGGCGGAAGAAACGACTGACAGTCCACAACGCTTTTGGTGTGGCCGAGGAAGGAAGCCCCTTTGGTACCTCGAACTCACAGAAGAAGAGCAAAAGCAAGCAAGAACACCGCCCGCTGTAAAAGCCGAACCAAAAGCTGAATCCAGTCGCGCTGAAGGTTTGAGTTGTTATCATTAGCCTTCCGCATTCTTTAACTATTTGCTATGATAAATTTTATAGTCACTTTTCAAGGGTGTGGCTTTCGGGCAAATATTGTCAGCCGTTCATTTCTAGCTTCACTCCTAGCGGTCGTCTCTGTGAAGTGAGAGACGACCGCTAGGAATGAAGTTAGACGGCTAGGAAGTCAGCGGCTGTCAATATTTACCCGAAAGCGACTCCCTACGCTCTTCCATATATTCATAAAATGTTTGCTGGATAAATGATCTATTCAGTCCCATCAACCACTGAGGTGCCCCAGTCAACTGAGACTCCCACCAAGAAGCTGCCTGGCAGAAAGGCGAAGGGCGCTGTGTATTACTCTGAGCAATCGCCGTCGCCCACCAGGACTGGTGCTAAAAGCGCTGAGGGGAAGACGAATGAGCCCTCAGAGCGACCAAAGTCGCCCGTTAGCAGAAGCACCGGGCCTCGTACAGCGGACAGAGAGTTGGAGGAGAAGGAAGGAAAGAAGGTGGAGGAATCATCCACTGAGAAGACCAAGGAAGAACAGGAGAGAATGAAGACTAAGGAAGAAGAGAAGGTCAGGGAGCAGGAGATATATGATCAGATGAAAAGGGAGATGCTGAAGGAACAGGAAAGGAAGGATGCAGCGAAGGAGAAGACGCAAGAGGAACATCGGAAGAAACCAGAGGAAGTGAGGGAGGATGAAGAAGAGGAGGAGGAAATTGATGTGGAGAGCCTGGATGTTGCAGAGGAGGAACCAAAGAGGACTATTTGTGAGTTTGTCATCACTTTTTTAATTTTCATTAACCAAAGAAGGTCAGAACGTAAAAACATTTCTTGTTAATTATTTTTGCGTAAATAATTTTGGAGTTTGCAAATTAGTTTCCGCTTTTTCCCATGAAATGTCTTTACAGAATTCCAACTTGAAAGGAATTTGGAAATAAATGTTTGGCTTCATTTCCTGCACATGTAAACAGTTCCAATTGCAGTTCCGTGTCCCAAGTGCACACATCCGTTCCCAACAGAAGGCATCCTGATCAAGCACCTGGAGAATGTCTGTGACAAGCCACCGAATTCATTCGACGAGGCCAGTATGATGGGCGAAATTGAGGTTGGTCTATTATTATTGGATTAAAGTGTTCCGGAAGCTACAAATGCCGTTCTGAAATAACTCGTTTAGTTTTCATTTTCGCGTTTTGCCGTAAGCAACAAAGTTGTTTGTTTCGTCAAGAGCATCAACTTTCATGTTGGTAGTATTTCATGAAAATGAAAACGAAAGGAGTAATGAGTTGTACGGAAATGGCCTGCGCGGAAGTGTCCTTTGCAGAAATGTCTTGTGCAGAAGTGTCTGTGCGCAAATTTTGTGATCCCGAAATAAAATATGATTCACATACTCCATATAATAGTGCGTAAAATATTTTATGCCTGTTATCCGACGCAAATCGGAATGAGGAGTCATCGGAGCCATCTTCCCAGGCTCGCTTACCCAATAATATATTGTTTAGGGTTTCTAAATCGGGAGTAGAGTGCATACGTCTGTTGTCTCTTTCCCGAGTAGGTGTTATCTCATTCATGCAATAGACAACCGCTCCTCGTGAATCAGACAACAGAAGAATGCACTCTACTCCCGAATTAGAAACCCTAGTTGTTATATTATATCGTTATGTAAATATCATCATAAACTGATTGCAATACATCATTCGGTTTGTTCACAAGATATGTAGTTGATAATCACTTTAAATGTTGTTTTCACCCAAGGACATTATTTCAGACTCGATCGAGAAAAGGCGGTCGAAAACGACGTGCAAGCATCACAGTGGAGACGGTAAGATTTTTTTAAAAAAAATTGATATACTTATGGATTATCTAAATTGATATAAATCGTGAACTTTCAGCCGGAAACATTTGAGCCCAAGTTCAAGAAGAGGGGAGATGCTCGCAGGAAAGGAGACGACCGGCCCCCGAGTCCCCTCACCAAAATAGTAAGCCATCCCATCTGCATAGTTTGTTTCAAATCGACGAAAATATTTAGCCATATTTAGACATTTTTAACAAACGAGAGAATGATGTTTAGAACTAAGTAATAGACAGGGGTTTGTATGTTTATGGGAGCGTATTTATGTAAAACTAAGTGTTTTATTCTGTTTTAATTAATATTCTGCAGACGACGGCCCTCTGCTTTCCGTCCAACCGCTCCAATTGTCTGCTATGTGGCAAAATGATCAGGAACAGTCAAATGGATCCTCATCTATCCCGGTAAGTCAAGTAATTTGACAATAACATAAAGATCATGCCGTCATATTATGTATCCTAACCGAGCTGTAATACCCTTTACGATCTTTCCGTTTTTGACCAACTATATCTCCCAATTTTGTTTGCTATTTAGTCACTTCTCAGTACACGTGAAAGTTTCAGCAACATTTTATATATCCAACAGCGACAGTTCAGTTGGGATGCACAATAAAGATTAGCAACAAATTTAAACAAATTGTACTCAGCCATCATGCCGTGCGACCGTACACATTGCACTGCCTCAAGTGCAACAAGTGGTTCATGTCGATGACAGGCGCCTACAGCCACACAGAAACGGTTAGCATTTTTGAAATCATTGAACTTGAAAATAGGGTGGAGATTTTCGATGTTATACTGACAGCCGGTTCATTTCTAGCCTCCCTATTCTCTTCCGAGCGGTCCTCTCTCAGCAGTATTTCGGCCGTTATGAAGTGAATAGTGAGGCTAGAAATGAACCGGTTGTCAGTATAGCATCGAAAACCCCCACCCTACTTGAAACAATATTATCACATGGATTATATCATGTATCTTGCCGAGACATCCTTATTTATATCTCATTCATTGTATTAATCACTATTGCTATTGAAACACTGGTTAAAGGAGCCGTAAAGGGAGATTTATTTGCATGCACTTTCGGCGGTCAGTCTCTCCAATTCCCTTACTCTCTCGTTG
>JACMIF010002144.1:0-19387 GCA_014805445.1 Diplogasteroides magnus | reverse complement strand
TTATCATGCAACCTCTTACCGATTATCTTGAAACCCATTCACTTATCTCTCCGTTCCAAGCTGGTTTTCGATCTTCTAGGTCTACTACCTCGCAGTTGACTGAGTCTCTTTCGACATTCCAAAAGTTTCTTTGCAATGGGAGCTCATTTGATAGCGTGTACTTTGACTTCAAAAAGGCGTTTGACAGCTTAGATCACAGACTTTTATCTCATAAACTCTCGCTTCTTGGGATTAAAGACCCTCTTCTTTCATGGTTTGAGAAATTTCTCACTGGTCGTACTCAGCGCATTTGTGTAAAATTTCCCCTCTCTCTCGCAACTTGAGAGGCTCGCATAACCTTAGGCTAGAGCTACCTTACACAATTTATGGTAAAAGAAGTTCTTGCGCATCAAGATGTATTTCGATTTGGAATGATCTTCCTAGTGAAATTGTGAATTCTTTTAACCTTTCAATTTTCCGTAATAAATTGATTGCACTTCCAAAAAATATTATTGTTCAGATATCCGATCTTTCCATTTGTGAACCACCCGAGAAATCGTACAAACGACGGGATAAACCATTTGCTACAAGATGTCCTGTATCGGCAGAGCAAGAAGATCCCTGCTTGCCCCCTCCCTTGTCTTATATTGCAAATGGATAAAATATATATATATTTTTGCACTGAAACGGGCTAAAGGAGTATGCAGTTTAGATTCAGAGCTAGGAACTCACATCGCTATGAAACCAAAATATCAAATTTTCGTGTAATTAGCGATTTTGCAAATTCAAATTATACCGTGTCAAAGTCAGCTTGCGATAGAAATCGGCGGCCAGGACTGTACCTTTAAAGGTAGACCGCTAAAGTAGACTATTTTCAACCGCTAAAGTAGACTATTTTCAGTTGCTTCAATCGATGGTTTCGGGAATCGCCGGTGAGTATTTTTGTTGAATTTTTGATTCAGCAAACGTTGGCACATTTCCAAAGTGCCGAGAGACTATTTCATATAATGAAATTCACGTTTTTCAGATCAAACATTGCCCGCTTTGCCTCTTCAAATGGGAACATAACGGATCAGCAGTGGAAGATATGATGTAGATTGCAAGGGACAAGAACTGAACTTCCGCAATAGGACGAATCGTTCATTTGATTTGTGATCTATTTGCATTGCATTAGCCTGTTATTCTTACTACTCATTACTACTTACGAGTAGGACAATATTCGTGCGAGGATTAGTTGTACATAATAGTGACATTTCCGTAGCCCCTTCTCACTCATCAATGTAAATAATCTGATTAGTTTCTGATACTGGATAGGCAAACGATCTGTATATTTTAGCTTTAGTTCGTATTACTGTTTCGTTTTTAGCTTTGTTGTTTTTTCTCCACTTTTGAAGTGAATATACTGTTTTCCAAAATAATAATCTTAAAATGTGTTAGGAAGTGAGTAGTCACCTAATTTTGAACATAGACAATTTTTTCGACAATAACTTATTGCTCTAGCGTTGCTCAGACTTCCGAGAAATTTAATAATAGTCGCATGAATCATGGGTTGACGCCTGCAATCGGCATACTATTGATCTTGCGAAAAAAAATTTTTTTTTTATTGCGAACAAAATAATTAATGTAGGAGCAAGACTCAGTGTTTCGGTCTTTCATCTATTCACCAAGTCTATGCGGCTCTGTCCGGATTCAGCGATCCGATGGGGGAATTAGCGGTCCCACAATGTCCCAAGCGGATTCAGCGGTCCCATCCTGATTCTGCAGTCCCATGGTCCGGTGCCGTGGTAGTCGATATGAGCGGTCCCAAGCGGATCCAGCTGTCTCAAAAGTTCCCAAATGGATTCCGCGGTCCCAAGCGGATTGGCTGGGCTGAATTGTTTCTGTGGTATTTTTCTCTCAGATTTGTTTAATATTTTCCTATTTTCTGTGTCAGTTTGTGTGCTAAAACCGTTGTGTGTGTCGCAAACACTATCTGTGTATTGTAAGGAACTCATCGTGTAATTTCTAACCTCCTCGATTAAGGGCCGTCTCTGCGAAGTGAGAGAGGACCGTTAGGAATGAAATAAGACGGCAAAAACGGCTGTCAATATGTTCCAACACGTATCCATACTGCGTGCTAATGTGCGAGTGACTTTCTATTATCACAGACATCTGCTCTATAAGGCGCACAAAAGGAAAATATTCGAACTACTACTCTAGCCCCTCCCCACTATTTCACTGGCCACTATTGATGCACCCGTTTGTTGTTGTAATCGTAAGCCTAGTGCAACTAGTAGTATTTCCAAGTTAGGAAATAAATCTAATCCAAATTCTAGTACTAACCGCAGTTCTAGTCATTCTAAGGGCAAGCTCAGTGGATTCCGCAAACCTGACACTAATTGTGATAATCGTCCAATTCATGGCAATAGAAAGCTCAGTGAGAGTAGCACGGGGAATGAGTTCCTAGAAAATGACGTTTCGGGCCAGGGTTTTAATGAGAGTGTGTGTGATAGGTCAGGAAGCGCCTAACAATAAGGATGCACGGTCGTGTCACAAGTGCAATCATTCATTCGTTCTGCGCTTGACTCTATTACTCGAAATTTCTCCTCTCATTCAATCTATTAAGCTTCTTAATATTTCGCGCACCTTTGTGAAAATTTCATTCATTCATTCATTTCAAACCACCGACCTTTCAATGTATTATAGTACTTTTACAGGCTCGAAACAGTTGTCAATGGATTCCGATCGCAATAATTTTCTCACAAGAGCGCGAAGAGTATTACAAAGGGCAACGGAAAACATTCTTCGCAGAGGTAAATACTTTAATCAATTTTTTCTGGAACGAAATTGTTTTTTTTCACATGACTGTTGAGTTTTGCGCTGGATATCCCAGATGATTAGGATGGCTTGACCGCAAAGTGTGACAAACGAGTCCGTATTTTGAGAAAAAAATTCATCTGTTTTGACTTCATTTTCTACAAAAAAAAAACATTTTCAATTTTCAGCTGCTGCGAGAGAAGAACGAAGGTCTGTCATTGAAGCAGAATTTGCTGAACTATGGACTAAGATGATGATGGAAGAAAGTAGACGTAAATGGTCTGCAATGCTAGAAGCAGAAGCTGCAGAGAGAGGTAACTATTACGTAGACTTGAGCGCTATGGAATTGAAATAGGATGACCTCGGAGTAGCAAAATTGTGTTTTTTGAATCTGCTCAGTGCAGCAGAAAATGCAAAAAGTGAAGGGAAGGGACATTCTCCAAGATTTATCACAGTTTAAATCAAAATTAACCACAACATCGGTAAAATTCTCTCTATTCAGCAAACGCATTGCTGAAGACTGCGGAATATGGCGAATGCACCATCTGTCAAGAGGAAGATGTAGCCGATCCGAAGGGCTGCCCCTCCTGTCGCAAGCTAATCGGCTGCAAAACGTGCGTCAAACTATGGTTCCGTAAAGCGAAGGTGAGAACAAATATTGATTCTGCAAAAGTTGACTAAAAAGAGCTGGCATGGTGCCAAGAAAAAATGTTTCATATTATGAAATTCATGTTTTTTCAGAACAAGTCTTGTCCATTTTGCCGCTTCAAATGGGGACGTGATGGATCAGCAGTTGACGACATGATGAACATTGTAAGAAAAATTCCGTTGGATTTTTGATTAGAATAGTTTCTTTGGGTATGACTTGTCTTGTTTTTGTTTTTAGCCGATTTTGCGTATACCCTTTTCAATATTCCTGTGACGATTAGTCTTTCATCGAATATTTACATCCGAACATCACAAATTGTTATTTTCATTTCTTAACCGATATATTTGTCAATGTGCTCGGAACAGACTTAGCGTTCGCAATAGTGCCATTCTCTACTCTTCCCCATACATTTTCCGCGGATCCATATTACTCACCAATATTCATAGTCATCCAATAGTTTTATAGTCAATTTGCCTTTAACATCTTTCGGTGCGTCTTTCTCACTCACAAGCGACAATTATTATTATTACCCATAAATATTTCGTAAGGCGTGATTCAGTTCACTCTTAGGTCAAACTGCCATTCAAAATCGAATCATAAGGTCAAAACGATCCAAACAACACAATAGAAGATAAGCTCCAATCAAACTCTTATACCTAGCATGTTCGTTACGTTTTTGATCCACTGTGCTGTCTCACGTTTGTACGATATTTCGTTAGTATTCTGACCAAAATTTAAAAAAATGCTCTCGAATCTTCAAAAAACAGGAAATGTTAGCTAAAAAGACTTGACATGGTTTCATGAGATTGTTTGATAGTTTGAAATTCATGCGTTTCAGAACAGGTCTTGGCCGCTTTGCCGCTTCATATCCAATGGAATTGTTTATGATGATCGGAACAGAGAATAGTGTTAACAATAGTGTCATTCTCTCCTCTTCCCCATACAGTTTCCGTAGATCAATATCATTCACCGCTTAAAATGCATAGTCAACTTTCATTCGTTGATGATATATTGTCATATTTTTATCTCGCCTGCCACTTACTGTATTTATTTCTTAATTTTAAGCGATAAAATGTAATTATTAGTTTGTCGAATAGTTTGTGTGATATGTCGTAAATCCGGCGATAGGCAACAATAAAAGAAATTTCAGCGCATCAAAACTCAACTATGTAAGAAAGAAAGGCAATTGAGTCTTTCTTCCTTTCTTTCTTGTCAGAATCACGCGCAGCCTCCATTTCACCATTATAGCGCCGCAAGGGTCGCAGCCGCACTTGTCTTTCACACGACGTGAACAGGAATGGCTCTTAAATAGGCGCTTGTTTAAATCGATCTCGTCAATGAATGAATGCTTGTTTATGCGCTTGTTTAGGTAACACTAGACGTGACACACAATGCATAGTATGCATTGTACACACTTGCAGAACAACTCGCCTTACGGCAAACTTCATATTAGAAAAGCCATGTTCATCAAACTCTTGGAGTAGGAGGCAAACAGCTTTGGTTACATCCACTGCGTTGGTATTCGGCATCTGGCTTCAACAGAAGTGCCCAAAACGAATTTTTCCTGTATACCGTAAACTCCGGCCGCATTTTTGGACCGTTCTCTAACTTTATCCACGAAAAAGGAATGAATTTGCGGATTTCTAGTAGCCTTTTTCTCATTGCGAATTGTGAGTAAATTTTCTACTAGGTAAATAGGCAGTAAAATGCCCCTTTTATCCCCCCTTTTCTGCGTTCCTTAGAACGGAGATACAACCACTCCGAGGGTATTAGATGAATGATAAATGCACTTTACTACCGCTTTAGAAACCCTACTAGCGACGTAGATTTTTCACTAGGAAACAAAATTACAATGCATTCGAACACTGTCGCAAACGCAGAACACACAAAGTGCAAAATATTGAAACTCTAGTAAACTATTCCGTGGTTGTAACAGACGAACAGTACAGATGTCTACCTACTTTTTGCTACAGTGGAGCACATGGAAGTAGAAATAGCAGTGATTCAGAAGAGAAGAGAATGCATGAACAATGTCTGTGAAGGTAATTGTATATTGGAAAACTCACAAGAAGTCCCGCTTGGTGCAACGGGTAAATAGTACGGCCCACAAAATGTCACAAAACCTTGGTTATCAGAGGTCCATGAAGGAATAAACTTTCGCGGATTACATAAAAACGTTTCCATCAACGATGAGCAGCAAAATGCTACTGCATATCTTATCTCGCCTGCCACTTACTACAGATGCCTACCTACTTGTAGCTTCAATACAAAACTATACAATGACGAATCATATTCCTAGACAGATAAATTCAGTTCGACAAGACACGAGGCGGAGTGACTAATACAAGAGGAGAGTACAAATCGACCGATCACTGACAATAAAACAAATCTCGTGATCGCGTTGTGCCCCGGTCACAAAAGTTGTGACCACCGCCTCTCTGCTCGTTTTCCCTCTCGCGATTTCCTCTGTTCTCTTACCAAAAGAAACGGGTTCTGAACATATGTTCGTTATACATTAGCGACATTATAGTGAAACAGACTTATGTCCTGCCTCTGTATTATAATTAATTCAAGTGTATATTTTTCCACAAGTGTTTTTCGCCCGAAAGTCACAATGGACTTGTGACCGTGTGTACCAGTGTTGGCTGAGTGAATCACACAGTGCATTCGATCTCTCTGTGATCTCTATCGAGCGGTGATATCGTTGCGCCATAGATGACCGAGTCAATGAGTGCGCAGAGAGACGGAATGCACTTTGGGATTCACTCTGCCAAGACTAGTGTGTACGCTCTGCATGTCTGCGCGCTATCTCCACTATTCGCTCTCTCTTGATAGTGTGTCGCTGGCGTGCGATTTTGTCTGCGGTGTACCTAACGTACCTAATCGCACGCGAGCGACACACGATTGTCCTCTATATAACCAGGGTGTGCAAGAGGCGGTCCACTCACCATTCTCCACTGTTCGCTTTCTTTCTTTCCATAGAATATTTTTGAATTGGACGTTCACTAAGGTTCCCAGTTAGCGTGCGAATTCGCTTTTGTTTCAAAGATAGCATATATTTATAGCTCTGGTGAAACATAACCAATATTGCTTATTTAATGCTAAAAATACTAGATACTGTTTGCATTATATAGCAACTATTTTCAGATGTTAGCTCTGATCGTGTTTCTCGTTGGAGCCGCAACTGCTGTGTATTTGTGAGTTTATCACTGAATATTATTCAACTGTACCATTTTTGTCTGAAGTCTAGTAGACTCATTCTTCAATATCACAAGAACAGGGAATAATTTGGTGATTCAGCTACTATCGTCGCAACATTGATTTTTGGCCCAGCAAGGGTATACCCATTCCGCCTGCCGATTTCTTTTACGGCCACGCAAAGGAACTGTTCAAGTTGCACGAGCCACGAATTCTCAAGTACAAGGAATGGGGAGAGGTTAGCTGATGTTCAATGAAGACTCCTCCTGTCTTACATATGCTCCCTGAAAGGAATCGACAATATTTATCATTATGTGATGAACTGATCTTTTTAATCTAAAGAAAAAAGCCACGCATAGGTCAAAAATGCTGTATTTTATTCAGAAATACGGCAAGACCTATGGTACGAATGAAGGAATGGTGAAGTGTTTGGTTACGTCGGACTTCAACATGCTACAAGAGATCTTCGTGAAGCAGTACGACAACTTCTACTCCAGAAAGGTATATGTTTCAGCTTTCAGGTTGGCTAGATCAGAGGGGACATTCCTGTTTAGACTATTCCGTTAGTCATGCTTATGAAACTGCATGTCGACGATTTTTTACACATTTAAAATCTGGGTAGAATCTATGCCAAAGAATCGGCCCCACACACTTTTTTGTCAGCTGATATTGAGTGCAATTCTATTGTGAATAGGTCATCGATATTATACTACTGATATCGTGTAGGTTCGGGATATCAATAAGGACCGACTTCTGAACAATTTGTGTATGACATGAATATAGGGTGAAGATATGTCACCAATTCTCAGAGACTGAAACGCGAACGCGACAGCGCATGTATCAGTATCAGTGGTTCAAAATCGGTAAATTTGTCGTCATCCTTCTCCGCCACGCTTTTATCAATGGGGGATGAAAATCCACGCCGAATAACGACAAATTTACCGATTTTCAACCCTCAGTATTATGCATCCTAACTAAACTGCTGCTCTAGACTATATATCTCACATATGAAGCATATTCCATGACGACGAAATAGCACGTAAAAATGACAGACCAGGGTGGCATCCAAGTGTGAGACGCGTACTAGGAATAACAGGTCAGACAGGACGCATAATATGCGTAACATTACAGGTCAACCCTCTCGGTCCTTATCCGGACGACGAGCGAATGGCGACTTTGTTCAACTCCAGGTAACCACTTTCGAAATCTTCTGATTATTCAAGCTTCACTCTTTAGGGGCATGAGATGGAAGAGACTCCGCGCAATCACCGCTCCCTCATTCTCCACCAACAGTCTGAAGAAGGTAATGAGACTATATGAGGAAGCTACGCATGTCGCGATGTGTTTGGCTTCTACAACGGTATTAACGTGCACTTCTCATTCGTCTAATCGACGGAGCTGTTGTCACGTAGAGACAAAAGCTCCGCGTAAATTGAACTAATGCGAAATGATTACTACTGCTTTAGAAACAAAAACTTTTGCATATTGAGTATCGTACAAGACTCCCAATTCATGTTGTTGAATTCTCCTTACGACTTCTTTAAGATCCTCCCAGTCGTGCAGGACTCCGTCTTCAACATGATGGAGCTAATGGAGAACATGCACTCGGATGGGAAGCCGTTCAATATCCATGAGTGAGTGTGGAAGTAACGCAATAACTTTATTAGCAGTTAGTGCGTTTGTATCCCTCTAGAGTTCAGAATGGAAGAATAACAACGTCAATTTTATGAAATTGTATAAGACCAATTTCCCGTGTTTTACAATACTGCTGAGGAGCGTCTTCCAACTGAACTTGAATCATTACAGATTCTACATGGAGTACACTATGGACACGATCGGCAGACTAGTCATCGGACACAAGGAATCGAGTTACTTCAACAATCCGAGAGTGGCCGTGGCTAAAGATGTACGTTTGCCGATCGCAGAGAGTATTGCCAATGTTCTTATGTTATAATAGTTAGTGTAACACGACAGTTCCGTAAAACAATGCTAGGGGTCTTCCATTGACGACGATGTTGGTTCTTTTGCTCTCCGACTGCTAGACACAACTACTGTGCAGCACTTTTGCTTCGGTCGAACTTCATCCAATCCTCTACATATGCGCGTCTGACCCATCAATGCAAAAGATTACAAAAAGATGTATAGTTATCTTCTTCCTAACCAAACCTTTTTCCTTCAGATGTTCCTTCGTAATCTCGACATGCCACTCCTCTACATGAACTTCATCTTCCCATTTCTCAACGGTCCCACGAAGTTCCTCCTCGACAACGTAAGTTCATGAAGGGAAAACATTTCTCATGCATTTTATTGGTAATATTGTGCAAAATTATTTTCGATTAGCTAAACGAAATTTTGTATATGTGGACTTCTGCAGAAAAAGCTTATAATTGAGTCTTTTCATCATCAGATGAACAACGAACTGGCGCGTCCACGTCAAATGCTATTTAAGGAGATGGGAGATGCAGTACACGCTAGGATCAAGAAGAGGGTTGGTGACCACTTTCAATCACTTCTAAATATATGTTCTATTGCATTCATTTAGTTCGTATTCATTCATTCCATTCATGTGCTTGCACATCTTCAGTTTCTAGTCGTCGTTTATATAGTAATCGGAAGAAAAACACAAATTTAGGAAGCCAACGCTACCGACTCCGCCACGACTGCGGCTGAAGATTTCATTGACCTGTTCCTCGAACAGGCAGTGGATGGCATTCACACAGATAATAACAGCGATTTCAAGCTGAGCCAGTCTCATGTAAGTCATGCATGTTTTCTGGTACAATGAACACTATGTAGTAAAGAGCACAATGTCATACATCTTTTCTGTATTGCAACATGAGGAATGGCTGCATTTTTCAGGTAGAAAAGAATCTCACCGTCAACGAGGTCATCGGACAAGCCGTGGTCTTCCTCCTCGCAGGTATATCATGCAAGCGTCGTTTGAATTATAGTCTATTCGCGACTATTGGACGTACTAACAACAAAAAGCTTGAATTCTTTTTAAGAGAACGAGGAAAAAGATAATTTTTTTCAGGTTTCGACACCACTGCCAACGCCCTTGGCTACACCTCCTGGATGCTGTCCAAGTACCCGGAAATCATGAAGAGATGCCAGGAAGAAGTGGATGAAGTGTGTTGTGAAGATGTGAGTCACTTTTTCCATCTTCAGTTATAGTATATCCCGAACCAAAACGGACGATGTTTATGACTGCTGAATAGAAGACTCAGTCGGTACATTTCAGAACATTTCCTTCGAAGATCTCAACAATCTCCGCTACGTGGAAGCCACTTGCAAGGAGACACTCCGCTTCTATCCACTGGGAGGATTGTGAGTTCTCCATTCATTCCTTCTTTGAAACTTCGTCTATAATGTAATATGCCTTAATTAGGGTGTCGCTATCAGTGACTTCAGTCCAATAGGCATTAGTCTAATCTCCGCACAGCGGTTATCATTCACATGGAGAGACAACAGCTCCGCAGAGATTTGGCAAATGACATTTTCACTAAAGTTACTGATAGCGACACCCTAAATTAATTCACTATTAAGACTATTGAATCTTAATAGTGAATTTCTTTGTAAATTCACTATTAAGATTCAATAGTCTTAATAGTGAATTTACAAAGAAATTGTCCTTTTCAGTGCCAGTTCCCGTACTTGCATGAAGACCACCACTGTCTGTGGGATGGAGATTGAAAAGGGAATAACGATTCAAGCAGATGTGTACGCCATCCACTTCGACAAGGAAATATGGGGAGAAGACGCGGATGAGTTCAAGCCTGAGAGGTACAGTTTTGTCAATCGATAATTGCTTAGTTGATCAAATCCACTGTAAATTCTTGCATACAGCTCAAAAACCTGGAGCTTATGCATTCGTTGACTTCATTTCTATATCGTATGTAAAGTGCTTAGCAGCATTACAGTACGGTCTTTGTAGATGGCTGGACGCTGACCGACGAGTGCCTCCGATGGCTTACATTCCATTCGGAGGAGGTCCTCGTATCTGCGTTGGCATGAGACTCGCGCTGATGGAGGAGAAGCTCGCACTGGCGAACATTCTGAGGAAGTTCAACATTGTGAAAGGAACTGAGGTAAGAATTGCTTCTTTAATTAAAACCGTAACATTTATCTATGAAAAGGCAAGAAAAGTGGTCAAATTGACTAGTTTGACTAGTATGAGAACGAAAAAAGAAAATATAATATAATAACAAATTCCCTTAAGGCAAGCGAATTGGATCTGCAAGGATCGCTCACACTGACACCGGTCTCAGTGCCAGTGAGGATTATTCCGCGAGAATAATTCAGCTTTCAACATCTTTGACATCTCGAATTTCGCGATTAATTCGGGTTTATTGCTGTCTGTTCAGAGAAATTACTTGTATTTACTGTGATACGGCATATGATCTCCGATGCGCGTGTATATAGACGAAAATTATTATAGTCAACAGTTTTGATTATGGCTTCACGATTTTGATTTTTCGACGTGGAAGTGCCGATTAGCAAACATTTCATCGTTTCCATACATCCGTGATGTCATATTTGTGTGAATAAATGCGTTACTTCATCAATGAATGTTGCGATTTCTTCACAGTAGCATTATTTTCCTCTTTTTTGTTCAAAAGTAACCCAAAAACGCAAAAATGGTATAACAGATCAGGTCTTCGATTTTGATAAAATTAACTATCGTTTACCCTCTTTCTCTCACATGTAATGTGCCAGGCCAAAACTTCGAGTTCGAGGACGGGTATATTTTTGATCGATGACCCTTTGGATAAAACTCTGATGCTGGTACATTTCAGCTGCTAAGACCCCCTCAGGGCTGAAGGAGAAGCTGAAAACCTAAAAATAGGCGCTTTTTCGACCCTAAATATAAAATTAATATGTAAAGATAGAATTTCTCTTGCATTTTTCCTGGATGGAACTCCAGAAAATCTTCAAAAAAGTGGATAATGTTGTAGTATGATCTTTTACTTCGGAATTATTATGATTTTAGAAAAAAATCTAAAATTTCAAAAATCATAACAATTCCGAAGTAAAAGATGATTATACTGCAACATTACCCACTTTTTTGAAGAGTTTCTGGAGTTCCATCCAGGAAAAATGCAAGAGAAATTCTATCTTTACATACTAATTTTATATTTAGGGTCGAAAAAACGCCTATTTTTAGGTTTTCAGCTTCTCCTTCAGCCCTGAGGGGGTCTTAGCAGCTGAAATGTACCAAGATCACAGTTTTATCCAAAGGGTCATCGATCAAAAATATACCCGTCCTCGAACTCGAAGTTTTGGCCTGGCACATTACATGTCAGCAGAAGAGAAGGCATGCCACGTGGAAGTATTTTTTCTAACAGAGTGGAGCAGAATGCTCTTTCAGAATACTTGTGTCAAGCGTGAACTGGAATTAATTTTCACCCGAACTTGAGAGCAGCCTGCTTCTAGCAGATTCAAACAAAGAGATTCAGGCACTCACCGCCCGTAACTTCGCCCAAGCAACAAAACTATTCACATGTGAATATTAACAGTACTTGGTAGCTACTGCACACACATATGGAATCAGATCTGTGCAGTAGCTACCAAATATTAGGTTGGTAGGAAAGTCTTGTCGTATTTTATTATTCCGATGTAGAAAAATCCCAGTGAACGCTGGACAGTATTTGTGTAGTGCATAGTTGTTGACTAGCTTTAGCCAACATGTATGTCTAGTTTAGCTGCTCCAGGCCTGCAACACAGCAAGCAGTAGGCTTTTAAAGTCCGTGGTTGCAGTGAAGACCACTGATACGTTCTCGGGCTGTATTTCCAAGAAGCGAATTTTCCGGACCAAACGAACCGTGCTAGTGCATGTGCCGTGTAATGAACAATACCAGGCCCCATTTTTTTCAAATGTATGACATTTCAATTTTTTTTCCAATTTCTTCCAACATCTAAATTTTCTCGTTCTACAGCACTTCTCCGCTAAAACTGAAAAATGCTTTAGACATCTCTTCCCAAGGCCTATGGTCTGTGAACATCTTATCTCGGAAGCTCCACCGAAGTGCGTGCACCTGCCTGTTGAAACAACTGATTGTGAGTTGTCTACACCCTGCAAACAGTGGACATTAGAAATTTGGTCTAGCGTCATTCTTCGACTGTCTTTTCTGATTAACATAAGCGAAGGACCACGAATAACAGCGATAGTGCCTTACTTCCTAGTCGTTGCCGGAGGTCAGAAAATGGGATATCAGGTCAGGGGTCAATGAGAGTAAGTGAGAGGTCAGGAAGCGCCCACGTATGCATGGCTGTGTCACAGGTGTTCCTCAACCGTCCTATCACTATGTGCCCTCTGTGATTTATCGAATTTCTCCTCTCATCCAAGTTTTTATTCGTTCAAATTTGTGTATCGGTGTTGTATGACCATAATAGATTTTTATAGGAATTATTATATTTACAGGCTCGGAACGTTGTTAATGGCATTTTTATAGGAATTATTACTTTTACAGGCTCGGAACGTGGTCAATGGCTGGAATCACTCTCACTGTAATCCTTGCAGGTACAGGTCTTTTTAACACGTGGTCTACGAGAGAAACAACATTTACAGGGTGATCCTGGTACAGAAAAAGTCAAACATTTTCTAAAAATAGGCGGTGAAATTTTTCAATTAGTATACTCGTAAATAAAATTTTTGAAAGTATCCTCATCTTTTTAGCCATCGTATTTTCGGATAAATCGATTTTTGTTGTTTTCATGAATCAATTTTACGCGAAAAATCGTAACTTCGATCAACCTCAACCCCTCGTGCCCAATTTTTTCCACAATTTTTTCCGTTGTGTCTGCGAACTATGTTGCACCTAAGAGCAACCAGGACTTTCATATTTCAAAACAGCATCAGAAAATGCCATTTTGCGATGCTGTTTTGAAATATGAAAGTCCTGGTAGCTCTTATGTGCAACATAGTTCGCAGACACAACGAACAAAATTGTGGAAAAATTGGGCAAGGGGCGTTGAGGTTGAACGAAGTTACGATTTTTGGCGTAAAATTGGTTCAGGAAAAAACAAAAATCGATTTCTCCGAAAATACGATGGCTAAAAATATGAGGATACTTTCAAAAATTTTATTTACGAGTATACTTATTGAAAAAATTTACCGCCTATTTTTAGAAAATGTTTGACTTTTTCTGTACCAGGACCATGTCACTTCTATGGCAGACCGCGTGTTAATCTGCTCTACTGCAACATAACGCAAAGTGCTGTAACTTTATTTATATTATATGGGTATCGGTTCAGTAGTTGGTGGCACATAGGGTGATTCGCTTCCTCATGTACCGGAAAGGCGGACATGGGTTTTCAAAACATTGCCATTCCTCTCTCGCATCACTGGTGCTCCACGGTCATTCGCCTACTAATACATATTCATTTTAAATCTTAAACTCCATCCTTAAAAATACAATTCAATGATTGGAAATGGTCACTATTTCAGTTGCTTCGTATTCACTACAAATAATAAGCCTACGTAATCGTCACGGATTGAAGCAGAAGTTGTGGAAACACATCCGTGGTAAGTCATAATCAACCCTGCCACATATACATTTCAGCATGAAATATTGGGGCACCAAATCTAATAAAAACAATTTTAAACAGCAGGCAAATGTTCTAAATTCAGCCTACATCACTCGGAAGACTGCGACCAAATATGGCGAATGTACCATATGTCAAGAGGAAGTGATAACCGATCTGAAGGGCTGCCTCTCCTGCCACCAGCTGATCGGCTGCAAAAAGGAAGTGTTGGAATTCGCCACAGTGGTGAAGTCATCGGATGCGTCACCTCGAAATCGCTCAAAAGTCCCATCCCATTACTATGAAATTAACCATGGCGTTCTTTTTATATCCTGTTTAATCGCTACTATTATACTACTTTCCTGTAACTGTGCCCGGTTTGCTACTCAGAAAAGGGTTTCGAAAAACATGTTTCGAGTGAAAGGCAACTGCGCCTCGCAAATTTGCGCTATCATAATAGGACACTTGCGCAATAATTCTAAGCGTTCTTATGGCGCATCTGCGCATTTCATCATTATGGCATTGTAGCCCATGATTTCGTCTTTGCGTTGTGGTTTTCGATTGCAAGTCGAGAAAAAGGCATCGTAGTGATTAAAATATTTAGAAGAAAAAAAATGCATTTATTTTCTGATATTTTCTGACATATTTTCTGATAGAGAACCTTAAACTAATACAGCCTCATTTCAGTTGCGTCAATCAATGGTTCCACGTAGCGGAGGTAAGAAGATATTGATTTTGTAATATTTGACACCCAACCCAAAATGGGTTTCCAGGGCGCCAAGAAATTATTTCATAGTAAAAAATGATGCCTTTTAAGAACAAGGCTTGCCCGCTTTGCCGTTTCGAATGGGGAAAGGATGGGCCAGCAGTGGATGATATGAAGAACATTGCCAGGATTAAAGAAATTAGACTCCGCGAAAGGACGAGGAGTTGAACCAGTTTGTTTGTTTGCAAATTATCTTGTTTTAGCCCAATTTGAATGTTTTATTATTTTTGTTCATGTAGATTTTTCATTTCTAAACATGAAATTACATCGCAAAGATGATCTTCATTCGTACCAGTTATAAGAGATCTTGAGTGCTCAATCTAGTCAAGACCACAGGGCAGCACGCTTCTAGCAGATTCAAACAGATAGATTCAGCACTCATCGCACGTAACTTCGACCAAGCAAAAATACTATCCACATCTGAATTTAAACAGTACTTGGTAGTTACTGCACACAGAACTTCTGGAACACCTAGTACTATTCCCGAATTCCCCATATTTATTGCTGAATTTCACGCCTTCATCATCGATAATATTCTCGTTGAACTGATAAATGTATTATACATAAACGTGTACTTAGTCATCCGCACTTACTTCATACTATCAGAGCAATAATGTCATTCTTATCTTGGAAGTGAAATGGATGGTCATGAGCTTGTAAACTTGCAAAGTAATAGCGACCTCTATGCACTAAACCAATCAAGAAAAATGAAACGAGGCACGCTCGTTACCGATGTGTAACAGTTGATCGTGGGCATTCGTTTAGTTCACGACGAATTGCCGATGCCCACCAATCTACTTGCGACAGATCTTCCATAACATCATCAAACATCGGTGGTTCAGTGGTGGAATGCTCGCCTTCGATTCAGATATAATATTTTTGTTTTATTTTTTCAAAACTTTTTCTCAAAAATACTCTTTCATAGTTAAAGCTGAAAGTCATAGGTCATCGTGTGTAATTTTCAGGCCTTTCCGCTTCCCTTTTTTGGTCCAAAAATCTTCCAAAGACGATTTTGAGTCGTGGACACGACCCCCATTTTTGATATGCATAATCGATGGCCGTACCCGGGAGGAAAAATCAGACTGTCAGAAATCCGTCTGTAACGCAACTGTTACACATGGTACATGCACCACATGTGAATGATACTCACGCATGGATGAACGAATCCAAAAAATATTTGAAATGCTCTGGTCAAGAACGACAATGCTTGCAATGAAAGTAGGAGCAAACATTTTTTATCTCGAAAAAATAGTAAACTGGACAGAAAATAAATAATGCGTATTGAATAATAGATGTGAATTGATAAATCAGGCTTAATCAGCAGATGCATGTTGCAAACTTAGAATCCGCATATTCTGCTCGCGTGGGGGCATCATTGCTAGCGGTGATCCTGGATGCATGATTTTATTAAATCACAAATCTTTTCCCACCCTCCTTTCTTCACCGTTCCGTCCATTTTAATGAACTCCAACGTGCATTTTCCTGTTATCGTGTAAGATTTTAGCTGAAAAGAGACGTTTAAAATTTACCGTGATATCTCAACAAAGAATGAAAATGTTTTGACATAATGTTATTTATGTTAACTTACTGTATTTTAGAACGAAAATGTAACCATTGATTCTAAGCGAATTTGTGGCTTATTCTCTCTCACTTATGGACAAATGCGGGACAATCAACCATTTGTTTATTTCTCATAAGGCCATTTCTACTTATGACATAATAGTTCATTATGATTCTATTATATTTAGGGAACGGAATCCAAGCATATATAAATGCCGTCAAATTCCCACGGAGCGGGTATCTCTCTCACGTGATGGACAACGGCTCCGAGGAAATTAGACGACATAAATGTGCACTTCTGTTGTGATTCCGTGCTTTAACAGAATTTCCAGGTAATTACCGAACAAATATACCTTGATCTGGAACAAAAAATTCAAAATCGTTTTGAAGGCTCGATATTTATGGTGGGCACACAAGCATATTTATGTACTACAACCGAATTGGTTTGGTTGTCGCATCTCGCTCCGTTGAAAAGATACAAATATCGAAAAATCCGAAAATAGCGATAAATATTCAAAAAATCGTAACTATTGTTGCACTTGAAATTGTGTGCCCTGCTTTTGCCCATAAATACAGACTATGAACAGATTCATAGGAAAAAAATGATCTGCCTATTTCGATCAGAATCGACAAAATTAGAATTTTTTTCCAAAAAATCGGATTTCTCGTTTTGAAGAAAACTCACAATATCTCAAAATATGACCACGTAATACCATGCTATTTTATTACAGATTCTGAAAGCGCACTTCAAGGGCTACAAAAGCCATTATGAGCCATATCACTTTAGGCGCCGGAAAGGCTTCATTTTCTTGTTTGATTGCCATGAGTCATTTTTCATCATGAATAGGGTATCATGGTGTGAAAAATCCGTGCAGATCATTTTTTTCCTATGAATCTGTTCATAGTCTGTATTTATGGGCAAAAGTAGGGCACACAATTTCAAGTGCAACAATAGTTACGATTTTTTGAATATTTGTATCTTTTCAACGGAGCGAGATGCGACAACCAAACCAATTCGGTTGTAGTACATAAATATGCTTGTGTGCCCACCATAAATATCGAGCCTTCAAAACTATTTTGAATTTTTTGTTCCAGGTGATGGTCCGAAATTACCTGGAAATTCTGATAATAGGTTCGATAGGGCATGGAATGGGATGCTAGATCAGCCTTTCAGTTTTTGCGGCGGAGTTCTGTGGGACGAGAAAATCGATGAAAACGTTTTCACTATAATCAACGGCTAAACTTGCTGCAACCTTGCAGTCCTTTGCAACTTGCAGTGATCCCATCGGTCTTGTGGTCTAGTCGTGAAAGCAGCGGTAAACAGTGCAGAGTAACCCGGGTTCGGTCGAAATTTTTCCAAGTTTTTAAGGACGATGTAAGATTTTTCCATTAAAATAATTCATTTATTCATTGTTTTTCGTTTAAAACATTTCTCGATTTTTTTAAATTTTTTTTTTTATTATTTCACATTCTGACCCAACGGATTTTTTTCGTATGAAACGGAGATTAGATTCGTGATCTACAGGTTCGTTATACCCTAAAATCTTGTTTTCAGCTAATTTGAAGAACAAAACTCAAATCTTGGCTTCTTCTGCATGAGGGGTACCCTTCATCATTTTTAAAGTTGTTATTTTTGTCTTCAAATTAGCTGAAAACAAGATTTTAGGGTATATCGACCGTGAAGATCACGAATCTAATCTCCGTTTCACACGAAAAAAATCCGTTGGGTCAGAATGTGAAATAATAAAAAAAAAATTTAAAAAAATCGAGAAATGTTTTAAACGAAAAACAATGAATAAATGAATTATTTTAATGGAAAAGTCTTTACATCGTCCTTAAAAACTTGGAAAAATTTCGAAACATTTGCAAAACGAAAATGAAGCACAGCGGCACCGAAACCGGGTTACTCTGCACTGTTTACCGCTGCTTTTACGACTAGACCACAAGACCGATGGGAACACTGCACGTTGCAAAGGACTGCAAGGTTGCAGCAAGTTTAGCCGTTGATTATAGTGAAAAAGTTTTCATCGATTTTCTTGTCGCCGCAAAAACTGAAAGGCTGATCTAGCATCCCATTCCATGCTCTATCGAACCTATTATACCAAATTTCGATAACTCACCTTGTGGTAGTGCACTTCCCTTGTTAGTGTTGTTATATGCATAGCGGCGACATCCGCGATTTACAAAAGTTAGACGGCTATAAATGGACGGCTGTCAATAACGTCCCATTAGCGACACACTAGGAAATATTCTCACTTTTTCATAAACATTCGCAGTAGGAATCTGCTCGCGTTTGGGCAGTTAATCGTGTCAAGTGCAATCACAACTCTTCTATCTCCATCGAAATAGAGATATATCTTGTGGTGCTGATAATGGTACGTTTAAATATTAAATTAATATTAAATAAATAAATATAAATGATCTTTTCAAATCTTACATACATTACGATTTTTGCAGCAAAACGTTGTGGTTTTCTATACCGTTCTTTCCCGAAATAATGTACTACAATTATTTGAAAGAAATTGATACCTCGGCCAAAAATATATTGTCATCGACGGCTTTGATGTCATTTGAAAGCTGAACATCGTTGTTTTTTTTAAACAAAATTGTCGTTGATTTACTTTGGCTAGTTGTTGACGTGTTCTGTTTTCAAACGCTTTGACTTCATTATACACCTGAAAATCAGTCTTTAAAAAAATTAATTTGGAAAAAAATATGACACGAGCTCTGTGAGAAAGGCAACCACCCCCTGGTACAACAAATTCAAGATATTTCTAGTGTCCATTTCAGTAGTGATTCTTGAAATACTATGCCTGGGCATAATTATAAAATTTAGTATGACTCAATATCACCTTTGGTTCGAAAACCACAGCTTGACAAACATGAACACTTCAAAATTCGGTCCGAAAAAATCC
>JACMIF010002143.1:6357-19394 GCA_014805445.1 Diplogasteroides magnus | reverse complement strand
TTTCGAATTTTCGACCTAACTCCGGATCCAGAACCGGCAATTAGGCCGGGAGCCGTTTCCCAATTCTGTGGTGCACTTACATTCACTAGGAGTACACACCCACCAAGTAACAAGACCCTAGCTACATTTTGAATTTCCGTGTCCGCCACTAGTGGAGTGGTCCTCGAGAAGTAGAGATTTTTTCTCTTAAAAAACAAACTTGAACCAAAATTACCTCAAAGGATGGGAAATCTCTACCGTATTTCTCAACGAAGATATCGTGAATTCCCTCTCGAACTCCTACGAAGAATTGTTTCGCAAGGAAATGCCCAATATAATTCCAGAATCTGCTAACGACAGAATGGACATCCAAATGGTCAGTGTATATGCCTGAAAACAATTGTGTCAATTCTACTATATTACTCATATAATATTATATATTGATCGTTAGAGTGCGAATTCTTTTGGATCACGAATTCGGGCGGCGCATTGAGATTTATGATCGTACTCTGACCCTCTATTACTCACACACTATTTGACTGAAATGTGATTTCACCGTTACAACCGCAAAAATTAACCCCATCTAAAAGTTCTTTCCCAGACCGATCACGTCAAATCAAGTGAACTTTTCTAATAAAGTTGTCAAATCAACCTATGTAATCAACTCAGAAGACTCACAGCTTTGTATGAATATCAAATAGCACCAATAATTAATGTGATATTTCTTCTCGGTTAAGAAGCCATCGAAACCAAACCGCTCGCGACTCACTAGGATTCGTGCTGGAAATGACGTGCACTCCCGCTTCCTCGGCCATATTACCGAAGAATGTGGAAGTCGACCCAGAAACGATGGACTTGGGCTTGATTACATGGGCAATGCCTTGAATAAAACACTTTCGCAATCATTGAGTGAATTGTTGACCTAGACCGCAGATATCAAAGTTCTCCGTGATAGCAACGTCGTATTTCTCATTCTCCAATCGTTCCATTAGACCGGGAGTGTTCAAAACGTGGCTGCAGGTCTTAGAGAATAAGCCGCCCATCATTCTGCCAACCTGAAAATAAAAAAAACTTTTACTGAAACAATAAACCACGGAGCACAGTGATGAAAAGTGGTTTTCACTCACAAAGTACGCGTCGATCGGATTGAACATTTTTGTAGTGAAGAAGTTGACCGAATCATCCATGAGGAATTGACACTGAAGTGTGATATTTATGTAAGTGTTATGTACATAAAATATACATGGAAATACCACTCATTTTTCTCACCCAAAAAGAAAATTACCAACATGCTTCCTAATCTCTTCTGTGGGCTGCACGTAAAGAGTAGTTGTTTTCGTTGTTCCGTCCTTGATTCTTTCATTCATGATTGGAATCAGTGAGGTCTAAATGGTGCTTGGATATAAAACATACCTCAAGAAGATAGGAACTGACCACATCATGCCCTGCTTCTGCCAGGATGTCAGCCAGGTTGCCCATGAAATTGCTGTGCGAGTGCCCGTACTTGGGGTTGTAGACGAGGATTTTATAAGAATCAAGAGCAGGGAGAAGAAACAATGAGAATGTGAGGAGTGTTTGCATAGTTAACTGTTGCCTGAATATGAAAACGAATGAGTACATATGACCACTCGATGGACATTCGAGAATAGAGAATAAAGAGAATGAAGAGAATAGAGATGGTCTTATACCTCTGCCCTTCTGTTGGAAAGTGTCCCTATGTTATCACTTCATAATGTTCTCAATGTCTTTTGCAGTCTGGACCTCTTCATTCTACTTCAACTCTAACGACCTCGTGTCAGATCATACACCGTTCGCTACACTCTCAGCACAGTAGCTATCAACTACGGAATATGTGCAATGCGCACACAATTTGTACCTGAAGAAAGTATTATTTAGCGTCTAGCAATCTCATTAACGTGATGTTCTTACACAGCATAGACAATAGTAGAGAGGAGCGCAACGATGATAAAGTTGTCAACTGCGAACATCGATGCATATGTAGCATCTGCAACAGAGAACGAACGAGTTGTCAGTTCGCATTTGCTTTTCACGCGGTGGTCAGAAGAGTTTTGTGCAGAGCAGCAATGTTTTAGGTGTAAGTTCGAAAATTACAACTTTAGAATGCCCAGCCCTGTTTTAAAATACAAAAATCGAAATCGAAAAAAAACGACAAAACTGCCAGGACGGGTAAATGTGAGCTGCCAAATTTTCGTAGCACTATAGAGAACCAACGGTAAAGGAGAAATGATAGCATAATATTCGAAAGTTAAAATTTCGTGTAGGGGTTTAAAAGTGAGATGATTTGTAGCGGTAAGACCCCTGCACATCTCTATTGCCAGCAACTCTTTTGAAAGACCGACATAGAAAGAAGGAAGACGTAACGAAGTACTGAACTGAATGTATCATTACCGCTTTTCATAAAAATTGTTTTTAGCAGCCACAAGGCTCAAAATAGAACTTCTAGAATCTCGGAATCATATGATTCCTAAACAGCCGCTCTCGGAATTTGACGATACCGACAAATGGACCAGACCGCGTTGGCTTGGCATAAATAGAGAAATGAAATTCCGAAGAGAGACGATGTGGATATTTTTGGGAATTCATTAGCCAACATTAGACGTAAAAAAACAACATTTACAGTGCTGGTGGGATAATTTAGAAACATTTGGGGAAAATCTCTCGGTCGGGATTAGGGTTCTCTTCTCAACCGCTATGGCGGGATAGCGATGGCGAAGAATGAGTTTTACAGGGGCGACCGGTCTTATCTTATCTTAGCGGATTAACGGATCTTATCGGGATTGGCGGGAAGGTCAATCCCGTTGACAAATCAACTCAATCTTCTCATTCTCAACGGGAACGGCTGATTATCGGGATCTCGATAGCGTAAAGTGCTATGATAAGAGAACCCTAGTCGGGAATCGAACCACCTATCTTTGCATTACCAATTGTTTCACATTTCTGGGTGAAGCTTGTGGGATTTAACAAAAATAAATTATTTTTCTCAAAAACTCCTCTTATTTTTTGCGTTTGCATATCTTTGAATTCTCTCCTCATACTGCTTTTGCTGCTGTTTCTTTCCAATCCGGCGGAAATGTTTTCCGTGACAGCGCCAAGTTTCAGGAATCGCATGTCGTAATGGTTCTGATTATCATTTGGTCGTTCATGATAACATCTGAAGTCTTGTTGCATTTCCTGGAGTATTACGAAGAATGATGCCCCGAGAAGCGTTCTACACGCGATTGACCATTCGAAGAAAACCGAATATTTTCCGCAGGATTGGAAACAAACAGAATCATCCAGCGGGAGGTTTGCACATCATTGGAATTTCGGAGTGTTCCGACGATATGCAAACGGAAAAATATAGGCGTTGAGTTTGAGAAAAGAAGAACAACAGAGGAGAGGGAGGGGAGAGAGAGGAGCTCTCAATTAGCGCCTATTTCAGTTTACAAAAAAATTAACCATAAATCCAATTTCATTGCTTGACGAACGTGAAATAGCCTATCCGATGCAGAATTTTGCATAGAATCGACCTGTCAAAACAAGAAATTTCTATCTTTCCTCACAAAAAAGTTATTTGACTGGGGGAATTGGCGGATTCCGCCGGATTCCGCCGGAATCGCCGTGTAAGGGGCGGAATCCCTACCACTGTACACCAAAAAATTCAACAGTTATTAATTCAAGGGTCACAGGTTCCGTCCCCTACCGAGACGTTTGTTTTGCAATTGTTTCTGAATGCTCCCACGAGCATTGTAAGGGTAATTTTTACATTTTTGGTCCCATAGTGTTTTCATTGCAAATGGTTCTTCATGATAAACACTTTATCTCAACAATTTCATCTTGAAACGCGGGTGATTCTACCTCAAATATCGGGAAATTTTGATTCTCCGCATGTATGAAATATAGGGATACGCCGATCTTTGAGCAAAGGATGACGGTAAAATAAAGAGAGAGGGAAGCATTTCTCGATAAAATACCTCTTTCAGTGAAAATGCACCGATATTTGAGACGTAATGTAACATAAATGAATGATTAGGAAGTGTTGAACGTAGATGATTTATCATTAGGGTGGGAAAGGAAAATAGTCACCAGTGATTATTTCAAAAAATCATCGATGTAATTTCGCCGCGCTGAAAAGCAAGAACGAGGCGCTTGCAATTGCTTGATTTCCTCATCCTATTTATCGCGATTAAACGAGTCCATGTATTGTACATGAACAATGTGAGTGAATATGACAGTACAGTGGAATCTGTAGATTGAAAGCTTCTCTTATCCAAAGACCAAGCATAACCGGCAGTACAACTATGACTGAGGGAGTGAAAATGTATGAATTGAGGTAGCTGACAATGAATGGGAGATGAAAGAGTTGATGAGAGATATGATTGGGGACGGGTCTAGGGGGGTTGGAATGCCATGGATGCAAGAGGAACAAGATGGTCATGCCTGCACAAGAAAAACATCAACTGAAGAGATCAATGAATAGAGAGAAACAATTCTGAATATACATCTGAATGCGATAACAGTATAAGTGAATAGGCGGCAACTATTCGATTGCTCTATAGAGAATGTCGACATAATTCACCATCGGTGACTGTCGAAGTATCTCTTCAGCTTTCCCATAATGTTCGTTATCAGAAGCTCGTTTTTCCCGTTCTTCGCTGAGCGTTTGATTGGAACCTGCAGAGTAGTTGCTCGTCTTGACAGATGTACACAGAAACATTGCTATAATTCCGGCGAAGATCGACAGTTATATCTACCGCTGGAAGTCGTTTCACTTCGAAACTACAATACCTCTGGCGGTAGTTAAGATTATTTTTTAAAAACTTATATCTAGATAACTGCCGATATTAAGCTGGAGTAGTACTTATATTTTCTGTGTTTAAAGAAATGGTTAAGATACCTTGTCTTCTACGATTCCTTCCGCATCACTCTCACCGAAGTCTGTCTTGTAATCGTATTCGAAGTCTGTCAAGAAGCGGAATGAAGCATTGTCTAAGGACAACATCGCACCTGGTACGGGTTTGGACTGAACGACAGTCAGAAGGACTGTGAGGGCAAAGAAGAAGAAGAGGGCGAACGACAGTGACAGTCTCATCTCTTATGAAGTCAACACTGGAAAGGTCACGATTGTTGTTGAATGGACGAGTTAAGAACGTGCATATGAGTAGGAGGAACAAGGTTGGGAGTGAACAATAACAAGTATTATGCATGCACACGGAACTGTTATAAAGAAAACGCTCGTTACGAGTTTTGACCGATTGTCACTCTACTGTTTTGAACTATTTCGTGTTATTGTTTTGGTCAGATACACGACGGCGTGCGATTGAGTCGTGTCTCTGACCATAACACGTCTTTTAGAATATGTTTCACGCGTACTGCTTTTGGAAAATAGGGTTCTGAGCAACAGTTCAGTTGGGATGCATAATGCTGTAGGGAAAGAGCAACAGGTAGGGACTGAACAAGCTGCCATAAGTGATCGGATGTATTTCAGAAGAGATTATTTTGACTCCACCCTCTCTCGCGAGAAGAAATACAGACAAGAACACGAGATGGGGGACGAAGCGAATGAATGGTCCCGCCTCTTCTATGTCATCAGTACATGTCTCTTCCACTTTCTGGGTACGGTCAGGGCACTCGTCCCGCGTCTCCCACAGACAGACACGATGAAGGAACGGTCACCAGATGGCATTTACACTACACAAGCGACTAAATCGAAGAGCATAACGACACTTTCCAGCTGTACTTGAAAAATTACATACATGAGTGGATGGTGCCACCTAAGATTAACTATGCGAAGATCCTATATATAGAGCAAGTGGATTTTCTTTCACAAATGAGTAGGAACAAATTCTCATTTGCATTTTTGCTTCTCGGATTCTTCGAAATGATTGTCTCTCATTGCTCATAAAAATCCTCATGGAATGAAGTATAAAAATCAAGATTATGATTATGATTATGCGGATGATTATGATGATGAGGGAGGCAGCACAATTTCTGTATGTCTATTTGAATGGAAAAAGGGAAGGTTCTATGCCCTTCCTTTCTGATCTCATCACATGATAGGACAACAACAATAAGTCAGACGGGGTCAAGTGAACAGTGCATATTCGGGGGGTGAGACTCTCTTATGCTACTGTATATTCATGTGATGGGGATAATCCACGCTTAAAGTTACGACTCGTAACTTACGTAACTTGCGAGATGCAGATAGCAGCTAATGAAAAGTGGAGATTAAGAACATCGCGGATGAAATTGGAGGCGACGTCGAAGGACTAATCATGGATGAGCGGTAATGGCAAGAGATATGGGAAAGAGACATGGATGAAGCTGAAGCGTTGAAGCAGCTATTATGGTAATAAATTGGTCCCAACATCGAAAATTCCGACTTACGCTGTTTAGCGATTTGGCAGGTTGCCAAAACCTTTGGCGTTCCCCAGTTTGAATTTTTTTCTTTATATTCGAATTCGCCAGACTTCCAAGCGTGTTGCAAGAAACGACAAATTCCAGCGAATTCGAAGGTGAAGCATTTGGCAACCTGCCAAATCGCTAAACAGCGTAAGTCGGAAATTTCGATGTTGGGACCAATTTATTACCATAATATGTGCCAGAGATCTTCTGTAGGAGTGGACCTCCATAGGTACAACCCTTTGCACAAGATCTCAAACTTTTAGTATATCGAATTAGCTGAAAACATGGTTTTATAGTACATACGAAAACATAGATCGAATTTCAAAGTAAAATTTTAAAGAACCATGATTTACTGCTATATTAAGGGACAAAACAGTTTGTTCGCAACAATTTTTTCAATTTATTAAAATTAATTCAATAAATTCAATAATTTAAAAATATGAATAAATATGCACGAAAAAATTAAAATCATTCGAATGATTGAAGTGATCGTAGTACTTTCCCACGAGCTGTCCTTCTTACGGTGCAACTGTCCATTTCACCGTTATGGCAAAAATGTTAATTTCGATATTGTCTTTCACACATCACGGGTACGAATTTCAAAGACAAGGCAATTAGAACATGCTAGCATAGGAGATGATGAGAAGAACAACCAGGAGAACTGTCATTTCGTTGATTGACATTTACTCATTGTGGTTTAATCTGAGCTCTTTAAAAAGGTTCCCGAACACCTCTGCTTAAGCAAACAGAAAGCAACAACGCGTTCGGTTCTTGTATGAGCAAAGAACACACTACCACCCACGTTTGATTGGCCAACCCACATCACTGTGTGTAAACATCGACATTTTTGATGATTTATTCAGATTTCGCCTTAATCACTGACCTAGTTATTACACGTTGCAAGCCTCTCACCACTTTGATCAAGACAAACAGGATATCAGACACAATTAAAAGAGGAAAGATATGGTTTCATAGCCATGGGTCGCGAAGAAATTGTGATAGAGAAGAAAATGTTTGTGGAGATTCTAAACAAGACGATTCTAAAGAATATATTGGCTGCTGACCTTGTGATTGGATAGGAACTCAATTCCTTCAAGGAGCACTCGTCCCGATTTGTCAGGATTGCTTTCCAACTTCGATGCAATTTCACGAGCAACTTTTTAGATAAAATGGAAAACTCATTCTCCATTATCGGGTCTCACGAACTTGCTGAATATGAGAACCCTATTTTAGAGGGGTGGGCGATGAGTCTAATCGAATACACACTAGTGTGGACAAAGCAAGGCATTCTGCTTGCTTAAGCAGGGGGTGGCGGTCATTCCTTACGCAAGTTCTGCGTAAGCGGTCTTTCTTATGCAAGTCCAACGTAAGAATATTATCGTTTGTCATGCGTTTTACAAACCGAAACCCCAATAAAATACCCAATAGACTTCATTCTTTTAAATTTCGCTTGTATTTGCGCCCACCTTCTTAATTTCGTGCTACTAGGCATCCTCTATTGTACTGTAGTCGTAGCTAGACATAGAAAATCAACGCTAAAACTTGACTATCGAATCAAACTCAAAATTTTACATCTCGCAAATACTTTTGTCGACATGGAGAAAAAAAATTTTCATGCCCATTGCCGAATTAGATATATGTTGTGAGTGTCCCTCTAGTTAGAGGCATAAATTAGCGGAAGTGGTTCCAATTATTGTCTACCATAGCAGTTATCTAGAGGGAATCATAAATAGATAGTGTCTGGCATATATAGCAACTTGGACAGTGACCATAATTTTATTTTAGTAAATAAGGGTGAAACCTTTCGCAGGACTTGCTTTCTTACGCATGACTTGCGTAAGAATCATTCATACGCCGGACTTGTCTAAGCGCGGTCACGCCGCGCGGAATGATTCAAGCCCTGCGAATGTGCTTGCTTTGTCCACCCTAATACACATCATTGCGCGGTCATTTCATTTTTTAGCTTCACAACATGTATATATAAAAAATCTTTGTTTTCAGTAGAGAATTGTTCTCAATTGGTAAACTATCACAGGCGACTATTTCATTCCCTGAAAGTAGAATCTTTACCTTTTCGACTTGCTGAAAAGCAAGCCGAGTCGAATGAAATTGCTTGCTTTCCCCAACATATTTATCACGATGAAATGAGTCAATGTAAGGGACATGAAAATGTGAGGGAATATGACAGTTGTGATAAATGTGTAGATTGAAAGCTTTTCTTGTCCTAAGATTGAGCATCACCGACAGTATAACTATGACTGAGGTAGTGAAAATACTTGAATTGACGTAGCTGACAATGAATGGGAGATATGATTGAAAGTCTAGGGCATTGAATGCTATGGATGGAAGAGAAACAAAGAGGTCATATTGCACAAGAAATACGTTAATAGAGGAGGTCAACAAATTGAGAGTAACATTTCTGAATGGCATAATTGCATGCATAGGTAAGATCGACATAAAAAGATAACTACTTGTTTGCACTACAGGGACGGTCGACATAATTCACCATTCATGATTGTATAAGTAATCCTTTAGATTTCCCAACCTGTTCGTTATTAGAAGTTCGTGTTTCTCGTTCAACTTGGAGCGTTTGACTGGAACCTGCAAAGGAGGTCCTGGGTCTTGATAGATGAAGAAAGGGTTAAGATACCTTGTCAACGGCGAGTCCTGCCGCATCACTCTCACCGAAGTCCGTCTTGTAATCGTATTCGAAGTCTGCCAAGGAGCGGAATGAAGCATTGTCTAAGGACAACATCGCACCTGGTACGGGTTTGGACTGGACGACAGTCAGAAGGACTGTGAGGGCAAAGAAGAAGAGGGCGAGCGACAGTGACAGTCTCATCTCTTATGAAGTTAACACTGTAAAGGTCACGACTGTTGTTGAATGGACGAGGAGGTGAAAAAATGTAGTAAAAAATGTAGCACAAAATGTAAAAGTGTGCGGACTCATGACATGGGTGACCTCAGCCACTTTGAAAATTATTTTTTGGACATGAGAAATTGACCCACTTTTTCATACTCCCTACCACCTGGAGAGTAAGAAAAAATAGGTCTCAAAAAACTTTTTTTTTGACCCCCTTTGAGAACAGTTTGAGAACAGTCGTTTTTTCGAAGTTTGGTTACTGGGAGCCATGTTTGGAATTTTTTACAGCAAGAAGCAGGCTTCACCCAGTGTCGTGCTTATCCGCAATGGATAGAACTTTAGAAGTAGATTGCATAGGAGTTTGGCCAGGTTCACTGGAGCACCCATGGAAAAAGGCGTTGAGTGCCTGGATGACCTAAAAATGAAGCAAAAATCGCTCCCGGTGACCTATGACTTTTATTATCAATTCTGAAAGAGTATTTTTTGAGAAAATTTTTGGAGCTAACCTGAACTTTTTAAATTAACTTCAACCGAGTTATGATCGTTATTTGCTTCATTTTACCGAAATTGAGGTGTCGAAATGCCATGTTTGGGATTTTCTAAAGCAAGAAGGAGGCTTCTACGAGGGTCGAGCATGATGCTAGTGTATAGCACTTAAGAAGTTTATTGTACAGAAGGTTTACTAGACTTACTAGTTCAGGCACAATGAGGCGGCGAGGGCATGAATATGTGAAATATGGTCCAGTGGCTTTTCTCAAGACGGAAGTTTCAAGCAAGTATGTTCTCACTCGTTGACGATATCCTCTATTCAAAGTGGCTACTTATAGTTAACTATTAGGCGTACACATGCACGGCGTGATACCCCTCTGGTTCACCTGCGAGGCCAGAACATCGGACGAAATGAGACCCATTTGGAGCTCCGCATGTCATCAAAGTCAGGAAAAACTTCGTAAAAACTTTGAAAGTGGTTCCCATATCCCCATAAAAATCATGCATGCACTCTAATATATGAACAACATTTTGCCTACAGAATGGCACCCAAAAAAAGTTTCTTCACTGAGTTATTGACGAAAAGGTGCCAAAAAATGCCATTTTTTCGAAATGGTTCTATCGTGACCAAACTCCGCCCATGTGTAAGTAGAGGATACCGTGGGAGTAATAAAAATATATAGGGGCACCGACAAAAGTTCGATTTACGCTTGTTATGGTCTATAATGCAACGTCTTCCAAATTGACCCATTCGCACATTTTTGTCCACTGTAGCCATATTTCACAATTTTATCGGTTTTTATTTTATATATTTTTATTACCAGCTTTCACGAAAAATGCATTTTTATATTTATTTGTGTTCGCACGTATCAACTTTCATAATTACTATTAGTTATTGACAGTACAAGAGTAGGACATTAACCTGCGCCCATTCCATTTGTTATCGTTTCCTTTCAGCCAAACTGTACATTTATTGCTAAAATTATCACCCGTTTGACAGTTTCTACCTTTCCCATCTGAACTTCGTAGTCATAGCACAGAATTAAAAGCCCTTCCAGGATATGGTGAGGATAGTTCGCACCCTTAATTTAACCCACTAATAAGCAAATATGCTTTGCTTGAAAGTGCGGGAAAAATTGAGAAATGCGATGTTGAGGTGCTGCGAAGTGGTAAAAATTTACCTTTCTGTCATAACTCCAGAAAGAATAAGCGTGCAGTCCGATTTAATTTATGCCAGAATGCCTGCCTACTTAACATAATCACTAGTGTTGTGTAGATTAATGGGAGGGCTAATGGACTGAATTAGTAGTCATGCCAGTCGACTGCAGTTGTGTATTTGGCAGTGGAGGAATGGGGAAGAGCCACTACAGTGCCCTTCCCCCCAGTGGACCACTGGGGGGAACCGACTGCAGTCTCCTTCCCCCCATCCTTCCAGTGGCAAATCTCCACTGCAGTGGTCATTCCTTCCATTGCATGGCTGGCAAAGAACCACTGCAGTGTGAATTTCACGCCATCCCTCCACTGGGATCTGTTTATAGGGTGTCATTGGAGACGGAGTGGACACTCTGTCTATATGTTACCTATGGTATTCTGCATTCTTCAATATCATCTAGACAACAACTGAACTGATTTACTGTCATAACTAGGGCATGTAAAGCAAGTATAAGCTGATTTTTTGTCGTGTAATTCCCTCTGAACGGCTGTCCATCACATGAGAGAGACGACCGCTTCGAGGGAATTAGACGACAGCAAGAAGGATTTCTTCGAGCGTGTGATTTGTCACAATTGAGCATCAAAAGCCAAATTAATCTTTTCGAATTTCTCTCTTGTCTCCACTTTTCTCAACCAAATCACTCTCTTTTCCACGTCAGCCGCAAGTTTTAGGAATGATCAATGAGAACATTACTGAAGAACACTGAACGATGAAATATGCAAGTCAATAAGGACGAAAGACAGGAAAGAGGAGAAGGAAAGGATAACTGTAGCAGAATTCACAAATGAAGATTGTCTCCACAGTACGAAAATATAAGCAACAAGGATCTTATATGAAAGAAGTGCATGTGATTGACAATTAGTCTGAGATTTCTCACTGTTACTCAGTTTAGTTTCTCGATTTATTATTTGTTATGAGTAGCGAATGGAAAGCAAGCAGAAATCCATCTTGCTGTCGTCTAATTCCCTCGAAGCGGTCGTCTCTCTCATGTGATGGACAGCCGTTCAGAGGGAATTACACGACAAAAAATCAGCTTATACGTGCTTTACATGCACTAGTTATGACAGTAAATCAGTTCAGTTGTTGTCTAGATGATATTGAAGAATGCAGAATAATATAGGTCACATATAGACAGAATGTCCACTCCCTCTCCAATGACACCCTATAAACAGTTCCCAGTGGAGGAATGGCGTGAAATGCAGTGGTTCTTTGCCAGCCTTGCAATGGGAGGAATGACCACTGCAGTGGAGATTTGCCACTGGAAGGATGGGGGGAAGGAGACTGCAGTCGGTTCCCCCCAGTGGTCCACTGGGGGGAAGGGCACTGCAGTGGCTCTTCCCCATTCCTCCACTGCCAAATACACAACTGCAGTCGGCTGGCGCTATTTTCCACTGCAGTGGAACTTGTCAACCAATGGTCGCCATTGGTTTGCACAACACTAATAACCACATAGTTTGAAAATGCGCAGCTTCTCTAAATACAGAAAGATGTATTTGTTAAAATGTGACAGGACTTTCTTTACAACATAATATTTCGGGCGAGATTCTCTTGACTCCGCCTCGCCGTCTGAAGAATTACAAAACACAAGAAGAGTGGGGATATGATGATTCCCATCTATGTAACCTCTTTTACTTTCTGGTAGAGTGAGGCCACTCTGGGCTACTCTCACTGCATGAACAAACTGTTACCAGATAGCATTCACACCACACAAGTGACGAAAGAAAAGGACAGAATGACTCTTTCCCATTCTACTCGCAAGCTTGCATAACTGAGTGGATGGTGCCACCCATGGTTAATTATGGAGTTCGCGGATGATTATGATGAATAGGAAGGTGGTAGAGATCATCTAGGTATCCCCTTCTTTTTCTGATATCATCACATGATATGACAACAAATCATCTTCATTGTTACGGAACGTGTCAGACGGGGAGGAAGTGAGCAGTGCATATCTGTGGGGGGGGGGGGGGGGTGGGGTGGCTCTCGAATATTTTTATTCATTTGATTTTTAAAATCCATGCCTGAATTTAAGAGATTAAAATAGCACGTAATTACAGAAGGAAATTGGTAATATAGCAAAGGAAATTATTG
>JACMIF010002142.1:3918-19402 GCA_014805445.1 Diplogasteroides magnus | reverse complement strand
AGAACTCGCGAGAAAAAATCGGAAACTTTCGTCATAGTCAAACTTAGGAAATTCATAAAAAATCGAAAAAGCATTTTCATGAGCTATCACCCCCCTAATGTTACTCGCCCAGGTATGGACTATTTTTAAAAAATACAAAAGACATAAGTTAGAAAAAAGGTGTACCAGGCACCCATTGTGAGCCTTACGATTAGTACGTGACCGGCCTGATATATCATGGGAGAAGCATCTAGTCGTGAAAATTTCCTCCGCGTGAGAACAAATCGCGCCATTATGCTCTCTTGTCTTCCTTATCTTCTTTGGTTGGCCGATTGATTACTTTATGGGTTATGTTGCACAGAGGGTATATCTTCAAATATATGGTATCCTTGAAACATAACCCATAAAGTAGCCAAACTGCCAGCAATATTCTCTTCTTATAACTGTTGAGTTGCTTACCAGAGCATATTGCGATTGGCGACATCGTTGACGAGAACATGGCCGGTTTGGTTGTGGACGAGTCGTCGGTCCTGCCACGACATATACATGTAGAGGTCAACGTCGAACGCCTGCAATTTAGCAACTCAAGATAAAATGGCAAACATTTTAGCCTCACACCCATTTCATGTTACAACTCATAAAGAACATCGATTTCGGGCACATTGTTACAGTGAGCATTCAAGAAGTCAAGAACTCTATTCTATTGCCTACGGCATTCGGATCGTGACATATTACTTTCGACATGATTGGGTTCATTCTCGGGTGGAGAATGACTATATGTCTCTTCTTCCACTTGTCAGATGCCGTCTCTTCCTCCATTATGCCCTTCCCCCATCTACATGACATTATGTTCCTTTCCGTTCATCCCCAAAGATCTCTTGTTTCATCCCCAAGAACAAGATGGATTAAAGAGTGAACTGGCCATTTCTTGAGAGCGAAAGTTTCCGATGCTCTCTATGTACATGCCGACGTAGACCTGCAATGAATCCTGCTCATTTCTGGGATTAAGCACACTTTTTTTTACAGTTTCTTATAAAAGTACGTCTTCCTTAAACCTTCGGAAGCGATTTCTGAAGAAACAATTCATACTAGACCAGGCTTAAGATAGGGGACATTAAGGAGGCAACTGCCTCCACAGGAGTTACGTTATCGTTTTTGCGCGATTACGCACAAAAACGATAACAAATTCGCGGCTCTGATTCTTTTTATCTTTGCGGAGGAGGTCTTTTTTCATCCCGACAACACCGAACACTCGTATGTCCACTTGAGAACTCTCCTGGTCTCGTTTTGTCCCGAGGGCTAAATCCGCGTACACACGAGCACATAATTGTTTTTCCATGTAGAATAGGCCCGCACACACACACAGGCTCTTGTGTTTCTAAGGGAAGGACCATCGCCTAGGCTCTTTTCTGTTCAGAAAGAGACCAGTAAACAGTCCAGAGTGCCCATCGACAGCCAATCAGTTCCTTCCTCTCCTGTTTCCCTTCTCGAGTTAGTCGAAAAAGGGACAGATTTCCCCTGAGGTGTTCATTTTGTTCTTTGGGTGCTTCTGCACGTCAGCAGGGGAATATCCCCAGACCAAAAAACTTTTGTCCCAATGTGTTTTTTTTTGGTGAAAGACAAGAGAGCTATGGACATTTGCGTCAAATTAGGGAAATGCACAGATGCGGCATAGTTTTCGTCTCTTCACTGTAACAGCGCAGTCGTCCATTTCGCCGTTATGGCGTAAAAGTGTAAGACGCTCCCAGCAATCACCTTGAGGGGTTTGAAAGGTTCGTCGAGATTCCCCGGAAATGACTTGGTCGACTCCAGGATATCGTCAATCAGTTCTGCGTGCGTTCGCACGAAGAGGAGAGTGATGGCCCTGCAGAGAACATGCCCATCCAGGGTCAAAAGTCCAATATTTAGGGATGAGAACAACTCACCATGTGCTTAAGTAGCTGGATAATGGCTTCTTCGCCTGTAGAATGGCCATAATGGGGGCCGAGCGTCGTCTGAGCTCAGCAGACCAGACTGCAAAAGACCGTGGTGCTCTTCTGGAGCTTTTCGCACCGCCCACTTCCGCCGAATCGCGGAGCCCATTGATATATATATATGCGCACGCGGAACGTAAGAAAGGTGAGTCTTCGTCAGGGTCCATAAGGAGAATGGAAGAATTGGAGAAGGAAGACGTCAATCTCAAAACAAAGAGAGGACCGAACATCCGCGATAATGGAGAGTGGAGAGGGAGATGAATGAGACTGGAAGGGGATGGAGAAGAAACAAAATGAGGAGGGGGAGGGTTCCTCTATTTGGTTGGTTTCGTTAACGTTTAGCTATGCTTCTGTGGTTTTCTTTGCACACATCGTGGTCTCGACCAATCACCACCACATACAGTCCTATTTTTCCTCTACCATGGTCATCACCGTAGACGTCAGTTCCGCTTACAATTCGGAGCTATTCGATCATTTTGCAAAGATAACGTCTCAAGAACCATCCATATAATTTCTGACGATTTGGCAAATCATCGTGAAGAGAGAGGAAAAGTGTCTATTATTGAATTGTAGCCATGTGATATACCTGTGTCATCAGCTCGCTCAGATATCAAGTTTCGCAGATTTGTGTTCAAAACACACAGTTCAAAAATTCTTAAATGCAGCCGGGCTCACGTTCTTTACCCAGAAAGTGTGCAATAACTGCAGAATGAAAACACGTTACCTGAAAGCGTGATTTTGCAAAATGAGAAAAGAAATTTTTGAGAAATGTTGCCATATTTTGAAGTAAACTAGGTTCTCTTTGGTTGGAGACTTCTGAGAGAGCTGATGGCAAAGATGTATGACAAACTTCAAATTCAACGGCTAAACTTGAAATTCAATGACTAAACTTCAAATTTGGCACATAGCGGTACCAAATCCTTAGAAACGGTGTTTGATCGTCATGAGCGGGTATATTTGAAAAATGGTAGCATAGGTCCTACGCGGAACTAACCGTGAATTCTTATTTAGATGATGGCCATGTGTAGTGGGCAAATAGGTCTGAAGTGGTGTTGATGGCTGGACACAGCGATCTCTGTATGGAAAACCACGGAAGAATCTCTACGAGTTAGCGAAACTTTCGAGCTAACCTAATATTCCGTCGTCTGGTCTCTAAACCCGATTCTTTTTACGCAGAAACCACAGTGAAAGATAGAATGAGGAGGTCTCAGAGATATTGAAGAACTTTGCACTTTCAAAAAGAATGGGTGGGGCCGAGTTAAATTGCGGGGATACGAATCCACTGCCGCTCTATCCTCGCCTATGAGCAGCCGTGATGAGTGACAACCACTCGGAATGAGACCGGATGAGAAGTGTGAGATAGAAATCCATGAAGATGGTGTGGACTATTGATGAGTTGCTTCGTATAGTGGGAAGAATGCGGAAGCTAGCGAATGCACAGGAGAAAACGCTGACGGTGCAGATGCTGAGGAAGGTCAGAATATAAAGAAATGGGGCGAGGACTGACGAGGATCACCACATGTTTAGGCGCAAATGTCGCATGAAAAGTCGTCCGACATTTGGGCCGCCACATTTAAATGTTGTCGTCATCATCCAAAACGACATAATATATGACTACAAAGGCAATAATATCCTTGACACTCCTGTCTTTCACTTCAGTTGCAGTTAGCGCTGACACCCTGAGCGGTCAACTAAAGTGACGAAATGGAACCGTTCGACGCCATCCAATTACGCCGAAATGAACGGACTCCAGAAAGAGTATATGACTTTACGTCGAAATTGTTGTTGTTATGGGCGCAATCGTTGAGGGACCGGAAATGTCATAAATTCGCTCGTCTTCCAGGAATTTTCCCCTGCAATCGGTTTCCCATGTATACGACAACACTTATGATCTCATTGTTGAACAGCCACAAGCCAACGTGGTCGAGAAAGAATGTTTTGTGTGAAGCTCAAATTCCTAACTTTGACAGATTCTACAGCAACCGTTAGTGCCGCGCGGCTGAAACTTGAATCCGCACGTTCTTTAGTGATCTGCTATCGAAATAAAAATAGCTAATCCGGATATCCGGAACTTTGGTTATGCCCTTGTCAGGAGGAGAAGGACACAGAACTAAGTACGTCTATTATATTATAGTATTAGTGAGATGGGAAAGAATGAGCGACAAAGCTGAAAAAAGTGGAACGGTGGGGAGAGAAGGAGGTGATGAGTCAGTACATCGGGGGTCAGTTGAACACTCAATGATAGAAGGACGAGGTTCTTTGATCATTCGAAGCAATGGCCGAGGTCTCAATCCCTGATACCAGACGTATCATCGAGGATGATGGGAGAAGGACTCCACAATGTTGTGGATTTCGCTTCATGGTCAGTTTATCAAAAGAGCTCTGTTATGGAATTATGCCGCAAAATGTCGTTGTCTCATTTGTAATTCATTCCATTTGTCACATCCTTCATTCAAATCTGTTCCAGACCGTCGCCATGACGGCTATCAGCATACAATCGTTGCTCTGTTCAGCCATGGCTGGCACGGAACTCTACAACCTGGTCACAAACATTCCTAACGAAGCAGTCGTGCGTTTTCGATACATGGTTTCTTTAATGATGAAGAGGAGGAGGCTGAGCGAAGTGAAGGATAATAGCAATATCATAATGGAATGTCCCGAATCATAATCGTTATAGCCCAAATATCCGGTTGATTAAGGGCATCGCCGCACTTGTCTGTGCAATAATCGGTGTGAACGGCGCAATACTGGCGATGTCAGCGATCCTCGACCATAGATACATGCTTCTCTTTGTGGCACTCGCATGTCAAGTCGGTATTTACACTCTCTTTTACCAGGAACAAATTCCTATGATTAGAAAGCCCCTGTGTCTGCATAAGTTCGAATATGTTTCACAATTATATTAATGCAGGTAATAGCAATAAATGGCACAGGACTCAGTGCCGCGTACTACATCTGCAATCTCGCTGGAGACGTCAGTACGGGTAAGGTTTGAATGGGTTGAAACTGATCGGCACAAAGTTGAAAAGTGTGCATCTTGGCCGGGGAAGGTGTACTTATGCCGATAGATGAGTGGAATGGAGGTCATTTGAAGAAGTGGGAAGGGGAAGAACAGTTCAATGCAGTGACCCTTTCACTTTCAGAACATTTTCTCTACTTTGTCATTCTGTCTGCTGCGATGACCCTTGCACTCGTGGTCGAGGTCGGCGTGGCGGTCGTCTACCGTAGAGCCTACTACTATTTGAAGTCCGACTCTCCTCATTTGATCCAGTCCGTATAAATCACTTACGCGTTTGCTCTTCCATGTTTCCTTGTTGCTATACAACGATGGGACTATAAATTAAGGCCCTCTCGAGACCAGCTCACCTGAGAATCTCTCTCTCTTTCATTCGTTCCTCCTTTCCCTTGCACCGAGAGGCTCTCTCTTTCCAACGATACGCCATGCTTCAAGAACAATGCCATGTGCATTTGCGCCATCCTGGTGAAATAGACACGTGTACCATGAGAATGCTAATGGTGGCGCATCTGTCAATATCTCTATAATGGTTCAAATGTCTCTTTCATCCTACACCATCTCAGAGGAGATCGTACCCCACAACATTTAGTGTCCGATTGAGGATCGTCAGCGTCAAAGTTACCATTGACAACTGTGTTCGTCATTCCTTCGTGAAACTTCTTGAGTCTTGATCTGTTTTCAACACTTCCTCCTTTCGATGAATTGATGTACGAAATATCGAAAGTGATTCCTTATGCTCTTCTTTTATTGCATTACGCGCTTCTCTTCTGTTTCTCCTTATGTAATTTTGCACTGTCTAGGCGCTTCTGATCTGTCATGGACCACCGTGATAGAATGGACAGACGCGGTCGCGTGTTCGTACAGTACTCTGCGATTCGTCATGTGATCCGCCACAATCCCCTCAAGACCACCCAGGTGCGACCTCCCACACATTTTTGGTCTTCATTTTTAGACCTGATGTAGGGTCCGAGAAAAACCACACGTGTTAGTTCTCAAGGGAAAGCCAAGATCGAAACGAGGATATTGACTGTGTCAAGTGATTTCCGATCCATGAAAGAAGCGTGCGAATTTTTTGGAAGCTAGAATTATTGTCATTTTAACTCAACTGTAACATCGTGAATTAAGAACATATATTATCTTTGTCCTGCTTGCAAATAGGAGTTTTAAAAATATCCAAATGCAGTCTAGTGAAAATTTTGGGAAATCTTGCATCTTCCGAACGCGTCGAAATGACGATTATTTGTCTCTTCGCGGCCTGAATTAGGCGGCATTGAGCAGACCTCCAGGATATTTCTGTCCGTTTGCTTTGCAAGAAAAATACGAGGCTGAAATGGATACGAAAATTAAGACGCGATATTGTAGCTAAACGCCAGACATTGCACAAATCAAATACGTAGTGAAAACTGCAAAATTGTATCTCAAGATACATTCTGGTTATTTCGGCCTATTCTCCCATATCCCTATGGAACCGTGATAGGGATATTAGGATAAGAAAATTACAACTAAAATGTGTGCTTCAAAATATCCTTCTGATATCCCAGCCTTTGCATCGGGCTGCGCTTCATGTAGTGGATTAGATGAAATTACACAAGCTTTGGTGTTGACCGACCCTTGCAGTCCCCACCAGCGGGACAAAAGGAGATCAAAACGGATCGAGGAGATAAAGTCCTCATTAGATGTCATTGTTAGGAATGGTATGCTAGGCCGTTATAAGGTTCTCTCTGCAAGAACTTGACATTCTCGAGAATGGCCGCAGTGATTGGAATGAATGTTATGAGCTCTCATATTGGACAAACGACCACTCATTCAAACAAGACGTTTATGACTCCCTTCCCTTTTGGCTCTAAGTACACAAAAAGCACTATGCTGTAGAATGTATTGCTGTAAAAGGATCGATTATATTTTGATTACACGTTTGCCTATATATTCAGCATCTCGCTATGCTTGGTATGGGCGTGCACGTTGCCATGATCCTTGCCATCTGGCTTGTCTCCATCGTGCCCACAATCGACTATGAGTACTACGTCTTCGTGAGTTTTTCGTCCTGGATGAGGCATTACCATCGAAAACATTCCTGGGACCAGATCGATAACTCGAATCTCCTCACTTTTGTAAGACTCGAGCCCTGAGGGGTTACAGTAATCGATATCTGTCAAAGGGAAAGAAATAGGGTCTATTACAGGGTTTGAAGTCAGGCTTCGACATGCTCATGGGTTCGTTCATCATGCTGTTCCAGGCGGCGTTCGTGCACAGCGAAAGTTGGCAGGGCTCACTGGGAGCCAGTGTAGCTACGGTATGCCAGTCAGTGATTCGGCTTCTATACAATTGTCAATGACCTCAGACAGCGCATCTGATAGCCAACTGCGGAGCGGTCGTCGCTGCCGAGCAATATCGCCGTGAGTTTCGCTCATTTTCCTGGACGTGTTGAAATTGCAATGAAAAATGCATTTTGTTCATAGGACCAGTGAAATTGGGGACAAACGATATTAGCGATAGAAAATGAAAATCTCTGTTATCTACCATAATTAAGCAAATGAACAGTCACTCCTCTTTGATCCACAAAATTGCAACTGATATATTTTCGTGGTCAAGAGGCTTTGACCATGTAAGGATTGGGGTTCTTCTCATTCACGGCGAGTCACAGACAGGAACCCCTTACACTCTATAAAGTGTTCTATTTGAGTGCGCGACCGCCTCGCCATCGAAATAGGAGCTATATTTTTCTCCATATCCTCCCTTCTATGCATTGTACTCACTGGAAGGTACATCATTTACCTCGCAAGTGACCGAACGATCCGACCCATCAACTAGACTACTATTTAACTATTTTTTTCAAGAATCGCTCATCCCAATTATGAGCTGATTTAACATAGACTGTGCTCGTAGGTTTTAGAGTTGCTTAGATCAGAATGCAACGAGTATAATTATTGTAGATCAATAGTTTATCCTCCCAACTCAAGCTTACCTTGTTCTCCTTGCCCGATGACTATGGCCTTTGAACTTACTGGCTTTAGCAACTTCCGCCTATAACTATTTTTTGAGAGTTCATTGTTAGTCCGATATCCATACTTTGCAGAGTACTGTGGTTTGAGCGGTTAAGATAGAATCTTCGATGACGATGAAGAATTATGGTTTTGTTTCTCCAGATAGCCGAAATCTCTCAACCAACATAAATTAATTCCGCCCCTCTCACATTCTACAATTACTACGGCATGTCCACTGATTACCAATTCACAATACTTATCAATCAGCCGTTGCTAATTTATTGATGTTGTGCTGCCAACGTGTCAAAATTTGTCGTTAGATATATTTGTTTTGAATTATCTTGAAGTAATTCTCTGAAAAGAGGAAATTTTTTGCCTCATTTTGTACTGTTGTGCATTCAATTTGCAATGGAATCGACAATTTTGCGTCGATAAAGCGAGCTTTAAGTTGAGAGAAGAAGTGAAAATGATCTGCTTTTTTATTATTATTTAACTCTGCCTGATGTAGACTAGTGGTCTGATCTCCCACTCATTCTGTATATTCAGATTGATCAGAATGTTTCTGTTCGATAAGGCGCTCCCACTGTAAACCCATTGTGTAAAGCTCCCTAATGAGACCATTCTCACTTCTCATTTTCTTTCTGAAAAGGCGACTCTGCTTCCTGATAACTTCTCATGCCTTGTTAATAATAACATACTGTGTTATGTTCAAGATATAATCATCCTACTTATTCCAATGATTTCAAACAATTCCTACTGGTGATTTTTCCTCTTGGCTCTCGGAGAGTGCGCTATTGCATATGTTCGTTTCATACTTACTGAATTTTATTTACCGATAGTCTTTAGCGCAGATGAAAGCGTTTCATACACTGTATCCAGTCACATTTCTGTATGGATTGTGATTAATTCGGAATGACGAATAACATCAACAGAACTGCACACGGTACTGGGCTGACGGGGTGTTGATGCCTCTGCAGAAGAAAGTGGATGTCTGGTCGTCGTACGCGTACGAGTACGCCCCAGGGCAGGCGTTCTGACGGGATTGAAGTTAGAACGGACCTCTTACTATCTTGACATCTTAAATATCACCTTGAATATGGCTGGGTAGTTCTTCGGCCAATCCGTAGATCTGCAATAGCAGTATGTTAGCTCAGCGACCGATGAAGTGAGAAATTATTACCAAACGTCTAATCATGGACTGACTAGAAACAATTAACCGTGGGGAATGGGAGGCAAGTATGTACTATGGAAGAATGACTCACCTGCAGGTAGCAGGGGTGCTATGCGCACCTCGACAGCAGTACAGATCAGTGTTGAATGCGAGACACGCCGACTTGCACCCCACAGTCTGAAAATTATTCGTCCTTCACATACGTAATCAAAAATCCTAGAGTAATCCTCTCTCAATCCTTCTCTATCGTTAGCAATTTTGAAGTGAAACAAAATATTTGGACGAAAGACAAGAACTCGATTTAGGGGAAGGCTTGGGTGGCCCACATTGCCCATCACGGGAATCGAAAACTGACCCTGCCACCGACGACGTCTCTCAGCTCCGGGGGACAGATGCTGTTGGCGTTGAGGTCTTTGAAGCAGCCGCCGGCGCGCTTGCAGTCGTATTTGCCGCCTGTGGTACGATAGGTACCCTGAAGGATTGCGTAAACAAGTAAATATCAAACGTTCAGCAACATTAAAATGCTCATTGATTTTTTTTAAATTTCATGTAATGTCAAACCTCAATGACATCGATGAGGACGGGCATGTTATAGCCGTCTACCATGGAGACGTCATAGTAGTCCTGGTTGCCGTGTCCGTTCAGGGTGAACTCAGCCAATGACGCAGGAGGACGACCTCCTCTACCATCGCATGCCAACGAATTCTGCAATTGTCAATGAGGTCTTCCTAACGTCGTTCGTTGTTGCTTCCAAACATTTCTAATACTGATCCGATTACACCCCGCACGAAATGAGTAACTATGATCGTGTAGCGAAACATGACTCACCCCACAGAATCCCGTTTCACAATTGAACTTGCCATCGCATCCTCTCCTTCCCCAGATCCTGCCTGCCGTCCAGCCATTGGGGACTTGGACTACTTTCGACTGCAAGGTCCAAGGTCACATAAACATGGTATCATAATTATAACTTCTCCGGCGTTGAGGTAGAATCCCGTGGTGCTCGCTCCTTTGCCCTGGACTCCAGGGCACACGGGGAACGGACACTTGTTGTAAACCTGAACGGTGTGCCCTAGAGTTTCACTCAGCAACAAATCACTTCACGCAAAAATAATTTTTTGGAAGTTCAACTGCTCAGCGGTGTTCAAAACTGTTCATCCCCATATGGTCCAAGACAACATCCTAAACGAACCTCAATACAAGCTTTTCCGTCAGGACAGTTTACTGCCAAAACAGAAGCAGTGGATGCTACTAGGAACAGAAGCGATAGGAGTGTCATGGTGAATCACTCAAGTTACTCGACTCATTCTGTTCATATATCTGCCGCAGTGTTACCAGATCTTAACTTGTGCTCATCTACAAAAAATCGCTTGCACACCAATTATTCCTCCTTCCCTGTTTACTGTTCTATCTTTGACTTTTAAAAACAGAAGCTGTACGCTGATGCTATGTGTCATCACGAGAAAACAGTGTTATTTATAGGGGGACGGACCAACTGAACGCCATCAGTGTGCAATGCTATGTGACTATGCGAACTGCGCATCGTATGGCTGTTCGTTTAACGATCAACTCGCTCCCTTTTAGAGTAATTGAGCGAGAACAGGAATCGCGGAGATGTTGTATCATTGAATTGCATCTTTTTCTGGTTCACAGGCGATGTGCCAACAGAGAAGAAAATGAGGAACTTAATTCTTTTCGAATTGAAAGAGTCGTTTTGAGCCTTACAAATAAATGAACCTCGTACATGGGAAAGAATCAGAGGTCAAGTGTTTGATGCAGAATCTACATATGAGAGAACGTTACGTTATAATCGATGAACAACGATCCGTAATCCGCTTCGCTTCAATACTCACTGACATTTGTGAGTCTGCAACACATGTCATTCTGGCCGAGCGGTCTAAGGCGCTGCGTTCAGGTCGCAGTCCTCTTCGGAGGGCGCAGGTTCGAATCCTGCGGATGACAAATCTTTTGCATGTTTTAAGTGAAGGTTCGAATCATGCGGATGACAAATCTTTCACATGTTTCAAATTTATTGCACACGAGGTATTATAACAACATATTCTGCACCCAGTGAACTTGGAAATACTCAGTTAGTTTTATTTGCATATTTCTTCATTTCCCTCAGCCCATGACCTCTTCAAGTTATCGAAGTATTCCCTAGTAGCCAAGGTGTGCTCCTGAAAGAATTGTTTACTATCTCCTCATGTCTTCAGTCTACCTGAACAATGAAAGTTGAGGGTCCTTTGACTATTTCAGGAGACTTCTGTTTCTGGTAAATGTCCACCTTCGGCGATTTGCTGACGAGAATTACATTACTAAGGAAGAGTTTGATTTCCAACCATGACTTGGCGTTTCTCCACGATTCCTTGACTACTTTCTCGGCCGTATTTCTACAATCCGCTACAGAGAGAGCACCCGCAATTAACATTACACCAAGTCATATTAAAATTTCCTTTAATCAAAATCTTCCATCAGTGATGAATCAGAATTCCCATAAATACGTCATTCTCATTTTTCGAGTTAGCATGGGAGGACCGTTCCAGTACGAAATCATTCCAGTCAATGTTGAACGTCTACCCTGTACATCTATTTCACACCGAACGGCATGATGTCACGCAGCGAACCGCGGTGAGGGCTTTGTTTACTAAAAAAACCAGGATAAAGTGCGTCTTTATTGCACACACGAGCAAAAACATAGCCATTTGATATGCGATCGAACTTTTATACATTTTCACGCCATCTCTTCTCTTTTATCGTGTTCCACCACGTTGTTTACTGCTGGTGTACTACGAGTTCTCTTCTTTATCACTCTCCTTTATTTTATCGTGCACTCCGATGAGTATATTATAGTTTTTTATACTATTAGACTACAATACCTCCGCTACCTTAGCTTTTTAGAATTCTAAAGAAGGTACAGAAACGGACAAAATGACTATGATCTCGAATGCCCAGCAAGGAACTACCTCAAAAGATTCCACTCATGTGTATATGCGCTTCATAGGAGTACCTTTACCCCCGCTTTTACATTCTTTTACATCTTTGTTTCACAGAAATGCATGCTCGTGAGATTCTACCAGGCTGAGTAATATCGATTTGATTCAGCTTCAAATTTCGGAAATGGAAGCTTTCCCCTCCTCAAACTTCCATTGGAAATTCTTCCGCTCGTAGGCGAACAACTCGAGGGAAACCACGTTGATTCGTTGCGAGCAGTATGTAAAAGCCTCAAGTTCGCGGTTGATCAGCGAAAGTATGCTTTCTACAAGAGGTGAACTTGCAATTTTACGGCCAAACTACCACTTCATGGGCACTAGCGCCATGTATAATAATACCATTATGTAGACATAGACAAATTTGTTCAATAGATTTGTGAATCGTTAGATTTGATTGGTTCGACATGACAGCAAAAAACTAACTTTCAGGAGACTTCGAGCAGGGGCAATAGAAAAGGAAAGGAATGGTATAATTTTCACTCAATTTTGTCGCTGGGGCACGCTCTCGCTTTCATTTCGTGAGCTGCACTGCACCTTTGTCGTGGCAACGAATATTCCACAAGATAAGAGGTATTGCTCGTTCAATTTCTGTCACATGTGAGTGTGAATGATACGTGAATGACATGTGATACGGTTTCAAAAACAATTATTTATTACCAGACTGCAAGAAGGTTACATGAAGCTGTGCAATCCAGGGAAAGTTTTGACCTTCGAAATTTTCAGCGCCTATGTATATAAGGCTCTGAGTGTTATGTGATGTGAGAACTGTTCTGTGATGGAAAGACACTATCGATCGATAAAACAGGAAGCAACGTTCATGACAGCTCCTTTAAGACAGGACTGGACCAGATATGCGGAAGAATTGTTCATTGATCAAACGTTCGACTACTGCGTGCGGCGGATCAGTGAGAGGTATTACGCGAAAAATATATATGTTATTAGATGCAGGTCATTCACTGAACTCCAGCTGCTGATTTTTATTGACGGTTTATGATTTTCGCCATTTAGACAGTGTAAGAAAATCAATGTATCAAGCAAATTGTTTGATTCTCCCTTTATTTATTTTTTTTCAGATCCGCGGGATACAGCACGTTTGCGTTGACGGGGGAGCTCACCACTTCAGATCTCAACAACTTTCAGCCAATCCTCGAGCAAACAAGGAAACTAATATTGCACTGTGACATCAGGAATATTTCCAGTGAAGTGGCATTCAAGACACTCTACACGCCCAAGCGATCTCTGATCTTGTACAATCACTTCTCGTTCATTCCCGCACACATGAATGATCGCTTCTGGAAAAGTGAGGATTATTCTTATTATTGTCAAAGGATGTTCGTATTCAAGGATAGTGATTAGCTTGGGGTTAATTCTGAGATTCACGCAGTCATCACTAGTATTTACCGAACAACCGAACAATAGTCGCGTGCTAGTATACAGACGACCTAATCCTTCTCCCAACGGCACTCGAGATAGACTAGGGTTTCTCATTCGGTAGTGAAGTACATTTCTCATTCGTCTACTTTCCGCTGGGCGGTTGTCTCTGTTATCGATAGACAACCGCTCCGAGTGGATTAGACAGATGAGAAATGAACTTTACTACCGATTTAGTAACCCTAATTTAGACGAGGCATAACCAATCGGAAGGCACCATACAACACAATAGATACAATGGATAAAATGTTTATCCGTATCGGAGCATTTGCCCTGGGGATATAGGAAAGTCTTCCATTAATGAAAAAATAACCGTTACATTTCTTCTCTGTAGTGAGTCCTCCAAATTATTTTGACCGAGTATTGAATGCTTGATCGAGACGTTCCTTTTGTGGGCTTGTGATAATTTCAGAAGCAGCATCTGGAGTGCTTGAAATGCACAATGGACTCTTTAGTGCGAATACGCTCCATCTCACAGACGATCAATTGCGGATTCTGATGAACAGAAGAGACATCAACAGCATCGCGATTGACAACGTTGAAGGGCCAAGTCTTGGTGCAATAAGGGGAGCAGTGCAGGTCATTTTTGGAAACCCTAATATGTAGTTCGACCCCATGATTATTTTTAATTTCAAAAAGATTAAATACATTCTCAGACCCTCCTACATTATTCGAAGATTCAAGAGTGTCATGTCACGATCGATGGCGATTTCGGAGACAAGAACAAAATCAGAACAGCGTTAGAAGTGCCGATGAACGGGGAACAAGTGGAGAGGATGTATCATGGCCTACTTGGGCATGCTGTGACATACGCATACCGTACGCCCACACGATCGATTGAGGTCGAAGTGAAGGCAAAGAGAATTTCCATAACTTTCTGTATGTAACATTAAACAATGTACTGTAGTGTAATGTAACGTCAGTGGGGACATCAGCATCGTAACCTCGCTGACCGGAAGACCCATTCCGGTACAAGCCGGTCATTCTATCCAGTTCCCCTTGCCCTCTACTTATGCTATGTGCCCTGGACAAAGGAAAGGATAGGGGTTACTCACCCCGGTCTGATCCAGTGAAGAGCGAGGCGAAAGGGTGTCACCAGCCGAGAGCCACTATCCACGCCACTACTGCCTGATCGAAGGGGCCTGGCACCCGCCTCGACCCTTCGGGCAAGTGTGTGTTAGCTTAGGCTTGGTCACACACTACTGCAACAAAATTACAGCATTTAGTAAATATAAGATGTGCGAATAGTCCGTTGATATTTCCTTTAGGCTGCATATATCTTTCGACTTCTCCGAATCGAGAGATTATCAAAATGAAAAGAAAGATGGATGGATGGAAGGGTGAAAGACGAAAATGACAGTTGCGCCGTAATGGCGAAATGGATATATGCGCCGTCACAGGCTCAATTGTGTGCACAAGTGTTCATTTCACCATTTTGGCGCAAATGTCCAGGGCGCTCTTGTCTTTTACCCGGATGAAAATGCATGATCCGAAAGGACAAACACATTTTCATTACAATGTGCAAGAAGACAATAAAGCAGCGAAAGTGCACTCTTGGATAATTAGTACGAATGAGTTCATCATGCCATCATGTGGGATTATGATTATGCAGAGTTCCGATGCTGGAATTCTCTTTTTTTTAAAAGAACAGAGCTTAATCCGCTGACAGAATCCCTTTGTTCACTGGCATTTGTGAAGGGAACGAACATGTCATTCTGGCCGAGCGGTCTAAGGCCCTGCGTTCAGGTCGCAGTCCTCTTCGGATGGCGCAGGTTCGAATCCTGCGGGTGACAAATATTTTTCATGTTTCAAATTTATTGCACACGAGGTATTATAACAACATATTCTGCACCCAGTGAACTTGGAAATACTCAGTTAGTTTTATTTGCATATTTCTTCATTTCCCTCAGCCCATGACCTCTTCAAGTTATCGAAGTATA
>JACMIF010002141.1:0-19402 GCA_014805445.1 Diplogasteroides magnus | reverse complement strand
ACGGCAGAAGATCATGATGGTGGCAACGAATGAGATCTTTAGTGGGGAGTCTATGATAATTATGGGCAGTGGCTAATATCAGGTTGGACGAAGATAATCGATGTGCAAATGGGCATACCATTACTTATGCGCCAACCTAATATGTTACTAACTCGATCTCGAAATCGTCAAAAATCCACACGTGCGGGAGATGTTTGCGTACAGTTATTGCCTTCTCGTCCTCTTCCCTGAATAAATCGATAATGTTTCGGTTACGGTAATTCGGGAATATTGATTGACTATGGATTTACTTTTCTTTGAGTACAGGCGCATCATCTAGTGTTGCAGGTACTGCTGCATTCGAAATCCCCTTGAATGCGAATGGTGCTGAGGCGGCCTGAATGATTCTTGTTCTTTCTTCTCTTGAACTTTAGCTAACTAATACGCAACGCAATGACAAAAACCTTTACAATTGCCTTCTCCGCCACCGCTCCTCCTGCCATACATCCAGTGCCTCCGACACGATTTCCACACGCTTTCATCACTGCAAATTGTCTTTTTTGAGTCCGCAAATTTGGCAAGTTCCAACCATCCGGTTCTCTCAAATTAGTGCACGCTTTGAGTGTCATTCGCAGGCAGAGGTCGGAGACGTGTGAGGTGGTGGTGACTCCCTGATGTGTGTTTGCATGGTGAGATTTCTCAAATCACACTCTCACCTCGGGACACGACGAGTACTGGGCCATGTAGGCGGATCCGATGTCTGAGCATTTGACCACTTAAGTTTATATTTAGAAAACTTTTAAATAATGAATTTACAAATATTCCTAGCGACAGCCTTTACATCCACAAGATTGGCGAGTCGCGATGTGGGCAGTGAGGAATCGAGACTGAAAGGATCAAACTACAAAGATCAGAAAACAAACTATAGAATTGGGAGATCTAAGTAAGACCGACCCGGAATGGTTGAACATTGCTGTGAGATCCCAAGCCTTCAACGGGTAAAGAGATGAGTACGTTATCGGCTGAATGGTGTATAATTTATATTATCATATTGACTGGAATTGAATTTTCGGAATAATGACATCATTTAGGCTGTTGCTGAAACATATTTCGCATTGGATTACAATCATCATGCTTTGATTTGTGTTAGAGTTTCTAAATCGGTGGTTGATAAAGCACACTTCTATTTCGTCAAATTCAATCGTAGCGGTAGACTATAGAACATTGAGGAAATAACTATGCGGAAATTAGGCGAATGAAAAATGCATTTTAGCACCGATTTAGAAACACTAATTTGTGATGACCCAACCTTTGCCGCCGCAAGCCAGTTCAGTCGATCATCAATAGCCGATAGCAGAGCGATGCCTGAATTTGTAGTTTGATCTTTGATCTTTGCAATTGTAGTCTTACCTTCTCCAGGCGCCTTCAGCACCAAGTCCACAGTCTGACCAGGCTCTGCCGTGTCGCTTATGGAGCTGACCGAGTGCTGAAAAGGACTTTGTAGTTTGATCTTTGATCCTTATAGTCTGATCTACCTGACAGTCCTCCTTGACGAAGAACATCATGACGTCGACTGACGTCTTCTCTTTCGCTAGAAAGACTGCGAGAAGACAATGGCCACGCATTTCACGAGTTATCTCAAAAAGGAATATGTTTCAAGGTGAAAGTAATTTGTAAGAGAATGATAAATGCATCATTAAAAAGGAATTTCACGTGCGAAGATGCAATTCTTAAAAAGGTATTGGTACAAGAACCATGATACACGAGTGAATATACACTCGAACATTTAAAATTAACCTTCAGATTGAGTAATCCATTCGACGGCATTGCTGCAGTTTGAATGAGATCGCGGCCGTTGCAGTGGATCTGAAATGACTCATTGCTCCAAAGTTGTGCTGCCGAATCTGCGTGTTGCCCCATTCGAGTGCCAATCTCACCATGTAGTTCGCTTTGGAAGAGGAGATTCGTGTAGGAATGGAGACTGTCAGGAGATCGTCGACTCTGAAAATCATTGCATATAACAAGATATTTATGAGTCAGGACTACCCATATGTTGGCGGTGAATTCTAGGTATTATAGGCAACACTGTAGTGCAATGCATTTCTCATTCGTCTATACTCTGCGGAGTGGTTATCCATCGATCGTAGAGATAACGGCTTCAAGGGAATTAGACGAATGATAAATGCACTTTCCTTCCGTTTTAGAAGCCCTACTTATAGGGTGTCGTATGCGAGTTGTTTAGTGCATTCGTCGTGTCTCTAATCTCTGAGGAGCTGTTGTCTCTAAATTTTGCAGACAACCGCTCCGCAGAGAGTAGAGACACGACGAATGCACTAAACAACACGCATGCGACACCCTACCTACTTAGTTTCTTGTGTGATTTGTGAGATCTTCCAGTTCCATAATAAAGTGAAATTTACTTGTAAGTGGCCGATTTGGATGCGGGCTTGATCCAGGATAGCGGCATTGTGGAAACATCCAATACAGGTAGAAGAAGAGAACGAGGACGAGAGAGGGAAGAGGATGAGAGACGACGACGGGCCTGTTGAGAGGAATAGGGTCAATATGTTCAGTCTGTTCAGTGCAATGTCACTGTCTATTTTTACTTTTCTATCTAAATTAAGTATTATGCTTCCTAACTGAACTGTTATACCCACTATGCTCGTTACGTTTTTGACCGATTATTCTCTCATACTTTACGTGATATTTCGTCGTTTGTCTGAACTCCATTTGTGCTTTTGGGAGGGTTTAGCCAGTATCTACTATTTTTGCAAAATGAGGTTCTGAGAAACAGCTACATTTGTATTATACTAAAAAATGTCACCTTGATAGACACAACCAGACACTCCTTCCATTTCTCGGGCAGTTGGACCTGTAATGCACCCTGTGTTAATCTAAATTCTAATAATGGCTTATTCCTTCGGTCTGAAAGCAACGACGCCTTTTCGTTAGTGCTTATGCTCTTACTCTTAAAAGAGTCAATGGAGTCAAAAATAGAGTCATTGAGCGATTTCTCGCTGACCAGAGATGATTGCTATTAGAATCTCCTCTAGTGCATTTTATCTGATTTCCATGAAAGTCCTAATACTGCTGATTGGATGAGATCAAGGGATCGCATTATGGTGCGTTATTGCCAACCGTTCGTTTCTAGCCATCTAACTTCATTCCTTGCGGTCCTCTCTACGAAGTTAGACAGCTAGAAATGAACGGCTGTCAATAACGTTCCATAATGCGGCCCCTAATGAGATCCACAGCAGCTGCATGGGCGATTTGCTGTTCGCAAGTGCGGATTTTCTCTCTAAGTGCACAGATAAGGCATTTCCCGTCCGGAAATGCGTCTGGAATCTAATCAGCGGTCCCCCGGGTGTTCAAGAAGAGTTTGTCTCTTTCCTCTTTCTTGTCTCTCCCTCTTCCTTTGAATTCCGGAGGAGAAGGGACCACCCTAGTGCAAAATAAGGTCTGTCCACACAAAAGAGAATAGATGAAAGGGAGAGGCTGTCCTTCTCATGTCATTCAAGGCTGTGTGGCAGTCTTATTGTTTGGCCGCAAAGCGCGAGAAGCTTCTCAATTTTGGATTGATTCTTCAAATTAAAAAAAAATACCTCTCTACTTAGGGAAAAAGTGAATTGTTGGAGGTGATTGGCACCGAGTCCAAAGGGCGAAAAAAACCTTTCATTTTGTTCTCTCAAACCCGCAATTTCAGTAGTAGACAAGAAGAGTTTATCATAAATTGTAGCAATTTCCGTTGAAAGACTCTCGACTTGGCCGTAATTTGTAGTGTAAATAGCCGGCCTGTGCAATCATGTGGCTACTTCCGTCGCTACAATTTTGGCATGAGGGGGAGAAAATTATTGAGAAGTCACATTCAGAGTGCCGGCCTTTGCTCTAATTCATTCCCTTATCTCCTGATCTTCAAAGATGCCCGGAAGTTTTGCATGGTTTTCCACGAATGTGACCCTTGCATTCGTCACGGAATACACTCTAATGGTGCGAGCTAAGAATAATTTTCATCATCGTAGAAGCTGTGGCAGCTCATTTGCACTTTTCCCGCCAAAAAGCTTCCTTTCTATTTCTGTAGTCATTATTTTCGTGGTCTTGCACTCCATGCGATTATTTCCTGTTGTTCACCTCGACCGTATCTCCAATATTCGCTTCCGCATTCAGTTCATTCATCGGACTGCCATTCTTCTTCAAGCATCGAGCGTTCACGGTCACTTTCACAGCGCCTTGATCACCGACCGAATCAGCCACCTGAATTTGAATTCATGATCTCCCGCCAAATTCCCTGATTGCAGTATATTTCATCATCGTACCAGTAGCAACAGACTCCTCGTGTCCTTGCCCACTGCAGGTCTCAGTGGGATGAGTTCGAAACGCGGCGCTGTAGGATCAAAGGTTGTCGAGGTCTCGACACGACTTCCTGTGCCTGAATCAGGAATTGATGGATTTTGAACACACACTTTCGGAGTATACTATGGTTTCTAAATCGGTTGTACAGTGCATTTCTCATTCGTTCAATTACAGCGGTGCTGTTTTCTCTACGTGCCAACCGCTCAGACTGGATCAGACGAATGCGAAATGCACTATACCACCGATTTAGAAACCCTAGACCATACCTGAATCTCTAATTTCCGCGATAAGCCTCATTGCCCGTGTAGCGTTGTCGGCACAGCGAGAAGTGTCCAGAACGCCACTCCAACTTCCCGCCGAAAGCTGAAATTCAAAGTCAAATATTTTCTATGATGTTTTTCGTTGCCTATTTTCGTCAAATGAATTGCGGCATTTATTACGTCAAAGGACTTGTAATGGTATCAACCTGCACATCGTGCTGAAACATATTTGAATTATACCATATTCTCTGAACATGCCGCCCTGCGTACATAGGTATAATGGAATGACGACGATAAAGTTTTTGGAACATTTTCAACATGAGAGTCTAGAGTTGCTTCGCTTTCTGCTGTGCTCGAGTAGTGTCTCATTGTTCTATTTCATTCTCCTTTTGTTCAGTTGCCGAGAGACGACCACCTTGGAGAATGGCGCATTTTTAGAAAAACGTCACTCTTTCCTAAGATGTTGATTCGTCCGCTCTCTATTTTATTGTGCTAGTTTCATAGAAAGCGCTCTTTTCCATCCTGGACGTTTAGTCTAGATGCCGATGAAAGACCCATAGCAATTCTATTATGGATCGCCGTAATGAATAGTGAACGTATTATGGAATTTCTAACCTCCCCAATCTCTTCTGAGCTGTCGTCTATCGAAATGAGAGACGATCGCTCCGACCAGATTTGAGAGGTTTGAAATTCCATAATGCTTTCCCTAGTAATGAACACCGTTAAACATGTCACAATTGTCTACGAGAATATTGTTCCCAGTACTCGTTTGTTTTCTCTTCAGCTTATCCAGAAACACACCACAAACTTTTCCTGAATTTTTACTTATTTCTCCTAGCATTCCTATGTTACAGAGCATCTTTCAGAACATCGCTGAATGTTCTGAATTTTTTATTTTGAGGTTTTTTATTAAGCCGTTCACATCAAAACAATTCCTATTCCCTTGTCCCAGACAAGTTCCCTTCCTCTTTCCTCAAGAACCACTCACATAATATTGCATACTCATACTCATATTCTCCTTTCGAGAACCTCTTGTCTCTCTCAGGCATTGCACTCTTTTTTCTATATGGGTGGCCTCTTTCCTCATTCTGCAGTCTTTTCACCCATATTCTCCTTCATTCACCCTCTCCCTTTCCCTAGAACAGACTCACAACTCCATCACCAGCCCTTATGCGCGTCTTTCCCAGACAAACTAAGCTAATATGGAGAAAGGACATCTTTTCAGCCCTAAGGGCGAACCCCCGGAGGGCCAATTTTTGGTTACTTTGAACGTCTGTTTGTAGAAATTAAGACGAAGAAGAGAGCTTTCTCAAACATTAGACCACTTCCGGTTTGGATTTTTTGCGCGTAATTGAGTTGTTGGATGGAAGTGCAATTGGGTTTAATGGGTGGGCGTCGGAACGACCGCGATTCGAACACTTCAGAACTGAGATTCTCTTCCAGTAGGGCGTCGATATCAGAGACTTTAGTTCAATTGTCATTCGTCTAATCTCCGCGGAGCTGTTGTCTATTACGTGAGAAAGAAATCGCTCCGCGGAGATTAGAGAATGACAATTTGGACTAAAGCCACTGATAAATCCTATCTTCCAGCAGCTATTCTACCTAATCCTGTGTTCCGATATTCGGTCATAGCCATTGCTGGAAAAGAGCGCCTAATAGAGATCCATTTTTCCTAAAGCTAGATATTGTCACGATGTCACTGAATAACGGCACGTATCTTTACAGGAAGGGAATATGGCAACAATAGCAATCGGCTCTCGTTTCCTCATTCCACATTCGTTCTGTTGGTTCAGTTGCATGTTGTGTACGAATGGCAATACAAGCTCCCGGAGGCATTCCCCCTTCCTCAAAGTCACAGTTTGTGATAGACAACCGCTCTCGGCGATTGAATAGAGATAATTGAGCAACACGAGTGGGCCTATCACATGCGGGAAGAGAATTCAATTGAAAGGAAGACTTCATCAGAACAAGCGTTCCTGGATAATTCTGAACCTCCTGACTCTTTCTTCTTGCAGTCATCCTTTTCATTAATCCATGAACCCAGCAATTGTTGCATGAAAGGAAGACTTCAAGTGTTCCCAATTCTGAATCTCCTTCCTTCATGTCTCTCACTTGTTATTGTCACCCCTTTCATGGGCTGCAAATGAGACTCGACTTGTGTTTTAGACCTGCCTGTGCTTTCTCGTCTCAACGAGACCTTTTATTGCACATTCACAACTTTCCCACGGATATCTTCAACAAAAAGCGGACCCTCGAAACAGCCAAAACGTGGAATTGGCAACTTCACCGGGATTCTCTATCCTATTCTTTTCCTTACGGACTTGCAAACGAAACAAAATAGCTCCACCCTCTGCAAAGATACGTGCGTTCGCCGAGAAATGTGTTATGGCCTCCCATTGTCCTCATATGAACATCTTTCTGTGTTCTCTTTCACGAGTTCTTCTCGAAGAAGGAGGCCTTGACTCCCATTGTTAGGATGCCTTTGTTTGCAATGTTTGTGTGCAGGGGGCGAACGGCGTCACGTCAATTACTTGTGAAGGAGGAGTTAATTTCGATCAAATTTCCACGTTCCCGACTATAATGGCATCATTAGATGTGTTGCAAAGGCGACGGGATATTCTTGAAACGGACGTTTCTGAACTTTTATCTGCCCCTATTCATTCTTTTCTCCCTCTCAGCGGTTCCAAAATCCCAGTTCCGAAAACCAATGCATGACCTCTTCCTTAATGTGTTTGCGAAGGTCACACCAAGTGCGCCATCAATTATCTATTACCGATCATGCGAGGAATAACTAACCGAAAAGAGCAAACCTCATCCCCAGACGCTTTTCCGTCCGATTGAACTCATTATTTCGCATGAAACAGCACAGGGATGAGCAGTAAACAACCATCATATCACTTTCTTGTTATTCATACCCAAATCCCTGAATGACGCAGTGCAAGTTTACCAGGTAAACTTTACCGCCTACGCCGTTCAATTCGATCTTGAAACTTTGACCTTTCAGTCGATTCTCAACCCTTGTTTTTCGATAATTTTGTTCTTTTTCCATTGTTCTTGCCTTCGCGTGGAATTGAGCTAATGCATACTTTTCCCTCTTCTCTTTTCCTTTCCCATTACTTTTGTCCAGAAAGAACAAAATAACAATGGTCAGTCGACGCACAGCTATAATACATTTTATCCAGTACATCCCATTCTCGATCCTTCCCAGAAAGACGACAACTCAGGAGAGACGAATGATCACTGGACACTATAATTCCTAGCTAATTCCATGAATGTTGCCAAGGGTAATTACGCGCACGTATCCATCCTTCCTTGTCCTATTGCTGGATACTTCATTACCCCCAGGAAATAGAACAATGTCAGAAAAGTTGTTTCATTCTGCACGCCAGACATTGTAGTGACACTCATTACTTTTTCTCACTATTATTCATCCCTCCTTCTGAGAAACTACAAATCCAAATGTATCTATCCTCCACTCAATTTTGCCCCGCTTCGAATAAGTTTCACGGCTTGCAACTTGCCATTTTGTCGACTTTTTGTTTGAGTTCTGATTTCTACTTTATTCTGATTTGTATCCCTTGTGATTATGCAACAAATGCAAAAGACTGAATTCGTTTATCACTCGAACAGCCATCAGTTTTTCACGAGGCGTGTATTGGGGCACACGATACGCGATATCAGGAGCCCTCTAACTCGACGACCGCAGCGCATACGCTTCGCAACCGCAACGCTTGGTTTTCGTGCAGCGCAGTCAAGTGAACAGGCTCCTCCAGCACGCAGCCAAACAAGAAACAACACATCTCTATAGTTGGGAAAGGACAGTGCTCTACTATGTACAGACCGTGAATGGGGAAGTGGTGTGGAACGGGGAGACGTTTTAGAAAAGACAGAAGATATACAACACACTCTATTCAACACCACGAAACAGGGGGAAATCGCTGAACGAAACACAGCGGCGAGTCCGAAAACGAGTCAGTGAGTCTGCAAGAAATGCCAGTTTGGCACGTTGCCAAAACTTAGCAACTACTAACGGGGAAACAGGACTGTACGGCAGAAATGGACGCACACGAGTAAGTTTGGTCCTGCAACGAAATCTTCAGGATTCTTGGCATGCTGCCAAATTCTCACGTCATCAGCAGATCACACGGTTGTAGCGCCAGATGCTCCAGCTGCCAATGGAGGCGTCGAAGGGCTCTTCTAAATTTTGGCGAGAAATTTTGCATTTGCTTTTCCCCGCCAACCATCTCTCGGTGTCCAACGATCGAAAGTGTCAATGAGCAGGGGAGGTTCAGGCATGGATGGTGGCAGACCGACAGTCCTGGAGACAATGACGTGGTAGCCGCGACGCATGGGCCAACGCGTTGCGATTGCTACCTGTTGAAGTTGCACTCCATCAACATGGCCACGGCGATGTCGTCCCTCTCGTCCTTCACCTACAATAAGCTCCTCGTGCTTCGCGGTCGCGTCGCGGCTACAGTACCTTCATACTCGCGATGTATCGATTGATGACTCGTTGCTGGGCGCAGACGGGATACAGCGGAGCATTGGGAGGCGGAGAGATGGGCGCAGTGCGGAAGTACCTGCAAACCGCAACGCATGACGTAACGCGTCGCGGTCGTCGAAGCACTCACGGCGTGTTCGGCAGGTGATGGTAGGGCGGTGCCAGTGGAAGGAAATACGGCGACCCATCGAATCGAGGCACCAACCTCGGTCCCGTCTGCAAAAAGCGAGTTCATGGGAGGACTCGAACCCCGGGCTTAAGAATGGAAAGCGAGCTCACTCCCGGCAGCGCCGCCGTCTCGCTCTCCATCACGCCGCGGTCGTAGATCTCCTGCAGCTCGAAGACTGTCCTTATGGGCATGCGAGAATGGGGACGCGTGGGAGACGGATCTTGTACCTGAGCAGACTACAAACTATAAAGTGCAAACAACGTGCAAAGTACAAAGTGCATAGATCAAAGTACAAACCACGAGCTCTGGTTGTAGTCCGAGTGGAATGAAGGCGGATTCGTCAAGGGTCGAGAGTGTGGACATAACCGAGGGAACTGCGGAAGACGGAGGAGTCGGGAAGGCATCCTTGAACTGAAATCCGGATCCGCGTTTTAGATCTGATTCAAGGATACAGTATCCCACCAGATCCGCGATGGTCAGCGGAGCGGGAAGTGCGGGCTGAGGCGAGGGCGGCTGCTTGTTACCCTGCTGATCCGCGTTGTAGTTTACGGTTGTGGGTTGCGGTAGCTCACGAGCATCTCCGCGGACACACCGCCGGCTGGCACACGATGCAACTTGCACGTCGCCTTCCCAACACGCAGACGACCGCGGGTCGCTGAAGATAAGAAGATCAAACTACAATATGCAGGGATCAAACTACAGACCTGCGATGAGTCGATCGACGTCTGTTTGACGAGCGAGACGTGCGATGCGCGTGTGTCGTGAAGTCGACCGCATCGTGAGAACGCGCGCGAACCTGTTAAACACCGTAATTTCACGCGTACTCGAAAAATCACATAGGTCTAATCGTAAATCCAAAAGTCTAAAATCTAAGTACAACTTGTTATTATCCAGTTATTAGTGCACTATTCACACTTTTCCTCGCATATCACGTAGAATAACCGGGCCGTCTGTATATTTTCTGTTATCCACTCGGATCTTGTCTATTCTCCATCTCTCCATTTAGATATCCATTGCCATTTACAATTGCTTCTTCTCCCTTCCTTTTTGTAGTACAAAGCCACGAATTTCCCCGATTGATGCAGAAAGAAATGTGCTGGACCCAGAAATCTTATGTTTCACTGCTCCACTGATCTCATGTGTCCTTTTGTAGTTTGATCTTTGGTCTCTGCAGTTTGTAGTTTGCTCACTTCAGGATCTGCGTTTCGATGTCTTCGTTGGACGTCTGCGTCGCTCCCGCGCTGACCAATCGAATCAGTACTTCTGTCGTGTGCGCTGCAAAGTTGTTTCGTGTGCTCAAATTCAATCCGCAGTCTAGTGTCTCCCAAATCAAAGAGCAAGGCTCAAGCTCCCGAAATGCCACGAGAGTGTTATGCCACAGGGGCTGCTAAACAGTGATCTCAGACATGTGTGGCATCTCATCTCCTCCTCAATCCATCCATTTCTTCCTGTCAGACCGTTGTCGTTTCATCTCCATCACTTCTCCCCTAGTCCCTCCCCCTTCCTCCTTCCCTCCTCTTTGGTCGTCTCGTTCCTTCTTCTCTTTTCCTCCACAAGAACGAAACATCTGCTCACTCTCGACGTGTTTTCCTCCCTGCCACTCACTCCCCCACCATGTGATCGTCTATTATTGTTATTATATTATACTACCCAGTCTAGACCGTATCCTGCCACAACTACCGTATCCCACCGTACTCCCACCGTACTCCCATCATACCGTAACCGTACCCATGTCTGTCGGCGAGCAGTCCGGGGCGAGTGGATGAGGGCGAAATGAGACGCGGCGACCGACCAGCGGAGCGAGGGGGACAACGAATGAGCGAATGATAGGGTGGGGGACCGTCTCGTCCCATCCATTTGAGACATCCACGTATGCAATGACTGAAGGAGACTGCACTTGTCTCGAATGTGCAGACCACTTGCACTGTAGACATGCAACCCACGCAAGGTGCGCAGTGGACCATGTCTCAATTCCGAGAACCACTACACTCACTCAGGGAAATCTCTTGACTATCTTGAGTGTCCTTTAGTCGTCCCACTCCAGAAGAGATTGTTGTCGTCATTCTCACGGCGCATCTATCCATTTCACCATAGTTGAGCAAATGTCCATGGCGCACTTGTCTTTAGCCACCACCGCACCATACCTACTGGGGTTTCTGAAACGGTAGTAAAGTGCATTTGCATTTGTCTAGTTGCACTCGGAGCAGTTGTCTCTATTTTCAATAGACAACCGCACCGAGTGGATTAGGCGAATGAGAAATGCATTTTACTACCGCCGTTTTAGAACCCCTAATACATTCCGAAAGTTAGTTACTGGATTATTTTAATCTCACGCTGAGAGTCGAGACTCATGCTGTATGAATGAATTCATTAAAGATGGACTTCTTCCTATGCACTCGAGGATCAGACAGCGACTGAATGGGTCCTTTAGAATTAGTCGGTCCACTCTGGAAGAACTTTGTACATCCGCTTTCTATTCTTTTCTCTATCTCTCCACTCTTGGTGCAGATGGGCTAAGTGCTTCGGGAGGCGGACATTCAATGTGTTCCAAGCACAGTTTCAATTGCGCCCATTCAAAAAAGGAGTGGGATGGGAAACCGCCTCGTTCATGTCGCAATATCCCGCCATTTGCGGCCGATTCATCCAACGTTTCAACGTATTGCCTCCTCTTGAATCCCGAGTTGATTCGTCAGCCAAAAATACACGTAGATATCATCGCAACATCCGCTTTTTCTTCCCTTTCCAATTAGCTACAGCCCATTTTGCAGTGGACAATTTCTTTCTTGCCTACAATCGCTGTTGAGGAAATTCAAAAATTTTGATGTCATGCCTATTCTTTGGTTTGTGGACCCCAAACAATTATCCTTTCCTGTCCGCTTTCCTACAGTGTGAGTCAGCGACGTAAATCTCGTCTGAAGAGAGCCGTTCCTTAGCGAATAACGGATGTAATCTCGTCGCGCGCACCGGATATCCTCACAATCAGCCCATTTCCCCCATTGACTGCCCCCATTTCAGTCATTCCGTCGTCTGTCTTGTCTCATGAAAGGTTTCCTTGTTTTTGTTAATAGACGTCCGTTCAGTATTGAAAGGAATGGAGGAAACCACACACAGCGACAAAAGTTTATTGTCGCTCTCTTTCTACTAACGCGTGATAATGCCGGTCTACAGGGTTCAACCCCATTTCAGTCATTCTCTCGTCCTTCCTGTCTCATGGAAGGTTGTCTATTCTCGTCGACGGACGGCCATTCAGGGTGTCGTTATCAGCAAACTTAGTGCGAATGTCATTCGTCTAATATGTGATAGACAACAGCACCGCGGAGATTAGACGAATGCCAATTACATTAAAGCCACCGGTAGCGACACCCTGCCATTCCGTTGAAAGGAATGGAGAAAACAGTCCACAACGACTAATGTTTATTGTCGCTTTCCTCTCTCGTGATACTGTCAGTCTGCAGGGGAAGACCATTTCGCAGAAATACGCAAAATGGCCCTTAGATTGCATGCCCAGAGGGCATCCTAGGACTTTTAGGAATAATTAATGTGTTATCTGGTCATGTTGCTCTAAGTCTGCACTTCTGGGCGGATGGGCATTTGATTGAACCATTTATTATTAGTCGTTTTACTGAAGCAGTAATGGCTTGTCACGAAGGGTATAGAACCGGAGAAAATTACTAAGGAGCACCGGTATCGAATCCCCTGCAAAGAAATATTTTCTAATTCAGTTTTTTCTAAGACAGGGTTTCTAATTCGGGAATAGAGTGCATTCATCTGTTATCTGATTCCGAGGAGTCGTTGTCTCATTCATGCAATAGACAACCGCTCCTCATGAATCAGACACCATACGAATCCACTCTACTCCCGATTTAGAAACCCTACAAGGAACTAACTCAGCAGATTCCTCTCCTAAGCGCATGTACTTGATTGGAGCAGAACTTTACCTTACTGATATAGATAATAACCGCTTCTTGCATCGAGCGAAACAGGAAGTACCCGCGAGTGTTTTTTAGTTATTCCCCGTATCTACAGTCTTCCTGATTCAGGAATCCTCAGGAAGATTTTGTCGGGGGTGTTTTCGTCACATGCAATGTAAAGCAGCCACATGTAGGGAAAAAATTCCTCGCAATCCAAACGGTAGTCTATGATGAGCGAGAGTACCTAGATGAATCACCAGGGTTTCGCTATCAGTTACTTTAATGCAATTGTAATTCGTCTAATCTCCACGGAGCGATTTTCTATCGAACATTAGAGTTGGCAAGTGGGCTCACGAGCGAGCCGGTTCAATGAACCGGTTCACTCATTTTGACCGCGCTCTAGAAGAGCTGAGAGCTGAATGAACATAGCGGCTCGCGTACCGTACGGTTCGCGAACCGTATGTTGCGGCTCATTCATTCCATTTTCACTCACTCCGCCCGGTTGTTTTCTTCATTCTATGGTGAGCTGTTTGGGCGAACCGGTACGCGAGCTGAAATAGGCGAACCGGTACGCGAGCTGAAATAGGCGAACCGGCTCACTCATTTCAGCTCACGAACCGCATGCGCGCGGTGTACCGCAAAATGAACCCTTTTGCCAACTCTATCGAACATAGGTAGAGATGGCCGCTCCGTGGAGATTAGACGAATGCCAATTGCATTACATTCACTGATGACACGTTATTGTACATATTGCCAAAAAATCGATGCCTAGTCAAATGTTTTGTTCCTTGTATCACGGGGGGCGACATACACTTATTGGCCTTTTCTTGTCGTGGGCGACACTCACACGAAAACAATGACGACTCAAAGGCCATCAACAACTACCAAAAAGGCAGTCAACGTTGAAGGGCATATTTTGACTATTTGGTTAGATGTTTGACTACCTTATGGGTTATTTTTAAATTCTCCACTATATAATTGAAGATATTACCCTGTGTGAAAAATAGTTGAATGTCAATCTTTGCTTACCTAACCTTTCTCCTAAACCCTTCCCACGTGTAAGGCAGTGGAAATTGTCTCAAGTCCCTGTCCAACATCTCCGTCCGTTGAATTCTCGAAAACCGTCCATGCATAGAGTTCCAGTTACTGTGAAGAGATGTCGAAACTACCCCTTCTATCTAATGAGATCTTTCCCCAATCATAGCGGAAAGTCCGTCAATTGAACTTTACGCTATGATTGTGACAGATTGCATTAGGAAAGGGAGTGCACGTCCGGTGATTTTATGTTAGACTTCACTTTCCTGCTATTTCAAAAAGGACGTTATTAACGCCAATTTATGGCTGCGGAGTATCACGAGCTGTAGGCGCGGTAATTGTAACTTGTCTCGGTTCTTTGAAGCAGGGAAGTGGTGGCGATAGTGGTGTATTTAATTCTATGTACGCCGTAGAAAACAGCTTCTGGATAGTGACGATGGAGTATAGAGTGAGTGGTGTGTGGTAATGGCTATTAAATCTGAGTTGTATACGCGGTGGTATTTGGTTCGTTAAGACAAGGATGAGGGGACTGGCAGTGGTAACAGATTAGAGATTCCGTACTGGCTCGAGGGGCGTGATGGCATGTGCTGCACATCGTCTCAAGCCATAATTAGCTCACCAGTGTCGATGACACGACCTATTTCCGTCAAAGGAAGAAACTTCTGAGAGTTCTGTTCACACATATCAGGACTCACGTTCTACGGGCAAAACAACCTATTTTTAATTTCAGGTCATTTTCGTAGGTTGTTGTTGTGTTTGTACCGTCGTTAGTGCTGGGGACGTTCCTGTGACTGAGAAGTTGCACAAATTCTTCACTTCTCTTTCTCTTCGTTACCGTGCACTACAAATACAATATTTGTTTTTGTCGGTTGCGCACTCGTTCACATCGCGACAACATTCCCATCATTAATTGGCCTGAATGTTATGTTTTTGTGCAATACTCTTTCTGAGCCCTTCTCATTTCCGATATGTTCTTCCTAATCCCGTATTTCACAAGATTTCACCGTTTCACCTGTCCGTTATGCCATTTTAATGAAAAACTATGTCACCGTGTTTTCCTCCCCATATGTCAGGAAGCCGCGTCAAATGTTGCGAAATTCAGATGGAGGGGTTCAACGGGACGACTGTTTTGGAAGTGGAGGAGATAAGGCCCCCGGAACACCTGCTTATGGACTATATTGAGGTAGAATGTCAGGGAATGATCTCACAAAAAAGAGGACCAGGTTTCGCTGCACCTGTTCATTAAGAACTAAGATTGTAATATCCAATGAGTTCGTACTTCCGCATTTCTCGTCTGCCAGATGAAACAAAAAGACACTGAGTCGGGGTCAGGTTTCATCTACTCGTGCACGTCGCAAACGCGTGTTCCTGACATGAGAGTCGTTCGTTTTTGGGGGAATGAGTCTGGGGAAGGTCAGGTTGCCTGTCACATTTTCCAAATTGGAGAAGGCTTGAATGGCATAGAAGGTTCATAAATTAGTCAAAACATCTAATTTCAGATGGCCTATCTCGGTTTGGTGCTGATAATCGGAGTTCCTTCAAATTGTTTGGTCCTCAGCAAGCTGCTCACACAGTACAAAGCGGCGTCAAAAGACAGTGTGAAGGTGGGCTGGGGTTCATATTTTTGCATTTGAATCCGTTAGTAATACTCACTGAATACTGGGAAATTGTGATATTTACTTGCGGTTTTTATCCCCTATATCTCTATAAAACCGCATAGCAAGCACACAGAAAATAATTCTACTTAACCTTGCACTACGCGCCTCAGAAATCGCAAATCCGCTGCTACTTCACCTCAAGGATCAAATCATACAGTATTCAACAGAAACAGATCTTTTTCATTGAAAAATCCTGACGTGTTTCGTGTTGCGAACTCGCTGTTTCATTTTCTGTTTTATTGGGGAGGAATGTCAGTGGATAGAGTCTGTCCCTGGCATGTTTATTGCCAATGTTGCGTACTGCACTTCAATTCTTGGGAACGAGTGAACTCCATGTCCATGTCATGTCATGCTTCATGCACACATAAACCCTGAAGCGTTCCCGAAAGACACATAGTGCTGAGTAGGGTTTCTACATCGGTAAAAAGTACATTCGTCTAATCCATTCGACCGTTGAGACAACCACGCCGTGAAGATTAGAGGAATGAGAAATTTTACGTCTTTAGAAATTCTAGATCTGAGCTCAGATTATGCCTCGACTAAGTCGTTGTTTGTTTCTGAGGCCATAACATTGCAGGCTGGCTTCCTTCTTCTCAAACTCAATCTGACAATCTCCGACCTCATGTTGATATTCATCATTGCTGGTGGAAAGCTCACATGGCTGTACACTTACGAATGGAAGGGCGGCGACTTCCTGTGCAAGTACGGATTAAACCGTTCCGATGCTCTCAACATTACGGAACTTGTACTAGATTCTCAATATACATTTGACTCGTAAGGGAAAGAGAAAGATCCATTCAAGAGCATGAATAGACGGTAATAGAATACAGACAAGCCTCAATAGATACAAGCAGTATATTGAGAATCCATTGTGAATACGGAATAAACCGTTCCGATGCTCTGAACATTACACGAACTCGTGCTGTTCAGGGCCTACAACTTTCTCTCTATGGCCGCGTTCTACAAGTCTTCGAACATCGTCATCTGCATAGCCCTCGATCGACTGAGGACCGTGCTCGGAGCGACAAAGATCAGGAGAGGAAGAGCTACGGTAATGCATTGAATGCGAGAATGTGAATCTCTCACTCGTCGAAGCTCCGGGGAGCTGTTTTCACTCACATGTGATATACTGCGGTTCCGAGGGTATTAGACGAATGAGAATGCGTAAAATTACCATTTAAAAAACCCTACATTGCCCCACCGTATTAGAGATAGCGCTTCATGAATCACAGTCTCAGCGTCAGAGTTATTGAAAACTCTCAAAAACAGGGGTTAGCATGAGATATATGAGTTTTTTATCCTCTGGTTTGTGAATTTTGCTCATCTCCATGGTAGACGCTCATTTGAGTGAAGTGCAGCAGACCTCACGCGTTTGATTGGTGAAAAGTGCAGGCGGAGACCAAGAATTAGCTAGCATCAGACTGGGAGAACTTTGCACGCCATTTCCCGCCCCGAAGAAGAGCGTCACCCAATTGTTGTGGGTGCAAGATGGATGTGAAAGAAGACGCGACATTTGTCCCGGGGATTGGCGATTTCAGTAAATGACCGCAAGCGTAAATCATAACCACTCGTCCGTATAAACGCATTGCAGATAATAGGCGCATAGTCTGATGAAGTCGCAATTAAATTTTAATCAAATGCGATAGACTACATCATGAGAAGTGGTAGACGACAGCAGAAGTCGATCGATAATCCAGAAAATCTCTGTTATTCTACTGATGACAATAATTGTATTGCAGGCCCGTTCAGTTCGTCTCATGGTGCACTTTTCGTGGGTTCTGGCTGTCTTATGCAGTCTTCCTCAACTCATTGTTTGGAGTGCAGTCAATGTCTTCCCGCAGATCGAGGAGGGATGGTACCAGTGCACGGATATTTGGCAAATCAATTGGTTGGTTATTCGTTCTTTTTTCCATTATTTACTGTACAAGGTTTCCAAAACTTTTTTTTTTTGAGCGATAGTGCATTTTTCGTTCGTCTAATACCCGAGAAGAACGCTTGTCTATCTCATGTGTCATAAAACCGTTCCGAGGGAATTAGACAAATGAGAGACCCTAGTACTGGATGTCTACGGCGGTTGAATGGATCACAGCCCGAATTTTTTTCTTCTTCAATCTTCTGCTTCTGCTCGCCACTTGCCATATAATTCGCTGTGAAAAAAACCAATTTCTTTCCACTACAAGTTTGAAGCGTTGTTATCGAGCCTGTAAGCCATTACCAACAACAGCTCAAACCTCTTTTCTGCCTGCACAAAACAATTAATTGTGCGGTCATTGAGTCCCCCGGATACCTAACTGGGTATTTTCGTAATATTTCATCAGGATACAGTATGTGCATATGTGCATATGTGTTGTTTCGTTACCTAGATGAGGCCAATCTCCAGGGGCTGTCTGTTGTAGGAGAAGGGTGGGTGTCTGTCTAGAGGACGTCAGCGTTGAGAAGGAAATTAAAACACGAACGTCTTCGATGACTAGAGTCTACGCCCAAAACGTCATTAATGCAAAAGTTCCGTTCCTAGGCCTTGATTAAATTTTCATTAGAAGAGCATCTTGCAGAAATTCGTGGGTGGTCAAGGCGTTGAGATATGAAGCCCCATAAAAGTCTACTTAATAGAATGCACCCACTGGGACTCCCAGGCTGTCACACACACGAGGAACAAACTTCTCATCGATTTCCCACCTGTAAAATCACGTTATCACCCGGGGAAAAGTGCCCGAGGCAATGCCATTTCACCGAAATGGAAAATGCCGACCTTGACAGGACCTTCGCACGAAAACAATCAGCCTCTTGCTTAGGAAATATTTCATTAGGTGGCATTTCTGCGAAAGGCCGTATTGTTTTAATAGGTCAGTGTTTGTTTTGTGCGAAGCTTCGGACAGCACTTTGCAGTGCAGGACTCCCCCGTCATCCCTCAATAACATGAAGTGCAGCCCTTAATTTGGAACCTGGGGTATGGTGCGCATCGTGGAAATTAACAAGTAGGGGGAAAATTAGGTGGATTGCACTGAGATCGCACGTAGAATTTTTGCGTGCTGTTTGTGTTCAGTGTGGATGAAGCCAATTGGAATTCGACAAGTCTTCAACCTTATATCTACGTCAATGTTTTGCTTTCGTTAGCAGAGGGTCGACGATCGCTCAATCTTCTTATCCTCTACACATCCCAGGATTAATTCCGTGATACTATTAGGTTGGTGCATATATTTCGGCAACTTTTTTTGAACAATCATATCTTGACCGCGGCGAATGGCATAACCAAGGGGCATGGACTGGCACATGGTGGGGTCATGCCCTCCTCCCAGCCGACTCCGCTCCTCCTTCCTCTCCGCAGTGACTCCGGCGCGATTGTTCAAATTTGCAAAATCCATGATTTTCGGACCCCCCTTTTGGATTATTGGCTGCATTTTTCGTGAACTTGATATAAAAATCCAGCTATCAACTGATTTTTGTAGGCAAGTGAAAGCCCGACACGCCTGGGCAGCCGATTGCTCAAATCTCCAATTTCCACGGAGTTATGGTCGAAAGACCAAGACTGTCGAAAAAGT
>JACMIF010002140.1:8351-19411 GCA_014805445.1 Diplogasteroides magnus | reverse complement strand
CATATCCGAAAACCTAGTCAAACTGCCAACCATAGTGTCGCTCATGGTGACTTTAGTGCATTCACTTTCCGGGGAACGGTTGTCTATCGCATGCAGAGACAACCGCTCCTCGGGGAGTGGAGACACGGCGAATGCACTAAAGTCACCATGAGCGACACCCCACTGTTTTCGACCAGTCTCACTGTTTTGATATCACATCACATTTTCAGAATACTTTTGATATCGTATGACTACTTACTAGTGATCGCATTATGGACCCAATAGCAACGAGACATCTCATTTCGCATCTCTGCGCCCTTCATTGCCCGGTCGTCTCTATAGCGCAGAGACGACCGCTAGGAATGAAGTTAGATGGGCGGGAATGGTTCAATTTCCCTTTTCTATAGAGACGACCGGGCACTTCTGCTTGTTTTGCTATTGGGCCCATAATGCGATCCCGTAGAAGTACTCACAAGAGTAGGAAAAGCAAGCAAAAGTGCGTTGTTCTATCGTCTAATTCCCTCGATGCGGCTATCAACCACACTAGAAAGACAACCGCTCCGAAGGAATTAGACGAGAGGAAGATGCACTTCTGCTTGCTACTACTCACTCTTTGTAGAATCGTATCAAGGATAGGGTTCTCTTATCAGATCAATTATTAACAGCCGGCCATTTCTAGTCGTCTAAGTTCACTCGTAGCGGTCGGTTCTGAGATGTAGAGATGAAACGAGCGATGAAAGACGCAGAAGACGAAATGGTTGCACTTTCAACCGGCTGTCAATAACTGCTATGATTAAGAGAATCCTAATCAAAGATGAAATGCAAACGTTAGCAAGTGACTATATATTTCAACAATCTCAACGTTTCCTTGCAGCCCCAACGACCCGAAATTCGGCAGCTATTACGTAATTGGAGAGAAGTACTACTGTTGCAACCAAGCAACGGAGAAACCCAACTGCGAAGATCCTCAGTAAATATCGCACCTTGTTTCTATTGGATTCTGATAAACGCTTACAATTACAATACAATATGTATCCGTGTCAGAGCATGCGCTCTGGGGGAATAAGGGCAGTCTTCGCTTCGATAAACGGTTACAACTGAATATTATATATATTTATCTATTTACATGTAAATATGCAACATGATGATAGGACAGTGGTCCGTGTCATTTTTTATATCGGTCAAAAAGGCATCCCGAATCTTTGGCTTCGAGTACAATCCAATAACTTCCATTGAAAATAGAAAATCATAAAAAATTGAAAGAGTCAATTTCCATTGAATATCAATGCAAAGCAGCGAGTCTGGGACTGACACTCGATTAGGCAACGTGTCATGCATGCATGTATACCTATATCATCGATGAAACAATTGGTTAAAGTAGCTGTAGCATGAACTTTTCGAGTATAAGATGAAAGATCCACTTGATAGAAGGGATGTCGAATGACACCTTGCTTTCCCGTTCTCAGATTTCTCTCTGATGTTTGGTGGACATATTTGACCATTGAACTGATTCTGAATCTAGAGAGTGAATACGGAAAATGAAGTGTATGAAGTATACGTGTGGCTTATTGTGAGTTGTAAGTGGCCGCTTTGAATTGCGACTGATGTAAATGAATGAAAAAATAAGCAAAATTTAATGGAAAAGTGACAGAACTTATGCACTGACCTAAACATGAAATATGAAGAGCGAAAAACGGCAAGTAATCTGTGGAGCACCATAATAATACAACGAGAGCGTCTATCAACATGAAAAGTTTGCAAATACATACATTAGTAATGAACGGGTCCCGCCAATACATTAACGAACTAAACAAATCACAGGAGGCCAAAAATGTGACCTATTATAATTAGGAACTCATTCAAAGGCAAAAGTCGCACAATGAACTCGTAATAAAGGGTTACAAAGCTAAATATGTGCATGTGTCATTTCAAGTGCAAACAGAATTCATGAAACCAATTGGAGGAAGAACAACCAATCGTCTCCTATTCGCATGTTTTTCTTGAGATATCCTTCTCTTCTTCAGACAGAGCGATGCCTCGGATTTGTCAATGCGGTCAACTACAACATTATGTTATCATCCTGAGGGAGGCTGGCAAGCCAATTGAGATTCAGCATCCTAGCCTAGGGATCGCATTATGGACCTGCCTGCAGAGCGACATCACATCTCGCACAAGCATCTTTCACTGCCTGGACGTCTATATAGATGCGTATATCGTTCGATATTCAACGGCCTATCTTCATTCCTAGCGAACATATCTGCGATAGAGGAACGACCGGGCAATGAAAGATGCAGACGCGAAATGAGATCTCGTTTTTCTAACGGGTCCGTAATGCGAATCCTATCCCAAACACAGTAGGCAACGCGCATACCTGCTCTGTGAGCATGGTGTTAACATCCTCCTGTCTCTTGAGAGACTCCCGCTGAGCATGGTCATCAGTTTCCTTAGTACATTCAGCCCAAGCCTGCGCTCGAGCCAGACGAATCTGAGAAACATCACTTAGTTTTTTTTTATTTATAAACTATTTATTTACAAATATATTATTTTATTTATTTACTTATTTTATTTAATTTTTTATTTGTCTATAAACAGGTTTGACGGAGAACAGCCCTGTGCCATGTATTTATGGGCAGAATATTAACCAAACGGATGGTCAATATTCGGCCCATATATGGATTTTCCTGCGCAATAGTGAACACACACATTGAATAACTCTTCCATCGGCGAATTTATTTATTTATTTATTCTGACAACTGACCGCCTCCACTTCTGCATTGGCTTCGAGCGACGGACTCTGCAACAGCGAACAGTTTACACTAAGTTCTAGTGAAGGCAGATGGAATGACAAAGTGTATTCCTTCTCTCTTCGCTCTCCTTCAAACGGTCGGGACGACCTTTGAAGTGCTTTGACACGACCGCGCGATAGAGAGAATAGACATATTGAATACACTTCGCCATTCTTTCTGCCATCAAAATAAAATCGATTTCTACCTCAGATGAGTATGTTCAGCATGGTCCTTGGCATATTCAGCACACGCCTGCGCTCGAGCCAGACGAATCTGAAACACGTCCCTTGATTAAAGAAGCCGTGGAGAGAATTTCAAAATTGAGCTACAGGGAGGGTTTCCCACCGCGATGAGACCCCATACGCAATGTTTTGACCGTATTCTTTTCTTGAACAATACCACGTTGTCTGAATAGTTGACACAGAATGTCCCTTTATGGATAAATTTAAATTAAATCTCGTTGGGCAGAAAATTAAACATGGATGAACAGTAAGAAAAAAATAACATACATTGAATGACTCCCTGATAGGCGAATGATTCTGAGATATAATGGTTGGTTCCTCCTTCGATTCTTCCCTCTTTGTAGGCGAATGACTCTGTAAGAGGCAAAAGTCGAGATAAAATTTATTTTCTCAATATATGGGCAACCAAGAATGTCTTACAGGTACTTGTAGATCACTCAAGACTTTTAAAAATTTTTAACAAACAATACAATGAAAAGGGAAAGGTCAACCAACCACAGGAGGTTCATTGTTCTCTCCACCAGATCCTCCTCCATCCAGTGGCTGCGACTGTTCTTCATCATCAGCAGTAAGGAGTTCATCACGTCCCTTATCCACCTCGAGTGACTCATTCTCAGAATCTCGGCCGGGCTGCAGGATCATTCTGCAATGGATTCTTTATGGTTTCTTTATAGGGTGTCGCATGTGTGTCTTATTGTTAGTGCATTTCTCATGTCTCTACTCTTTGAGGTGCTGTTGCGTCTGTATTTTATAGACAAGCGCACCGCTGAGAAGAGATGCACGACGAATACACTAAAATACTTGAATGCGATACTGTACTTCTTTCACCTCTCATCGTCGGGTTCCTTCTTCAAAGGGAGACTGATCTCTCCACTCTCCGTCGACTCGGTGGTCAAGCGGGATCTTCGCTTCTTATTGGGAGGCTCGCTCTCAACGTCATCTGAACCGCTTACGATATGCCACCAGCACATACAAGAATTAGCTATTTAGATTTCAAACCCGTAATTTTATGCGAGAAAGTGCTTTTCTCATTCGTCTAATTTCCTCGGAGATTAGACGAATGAGAAATGATCTTACTGAAATAAAAGCACAGGTTTAGAAACCCTATTAGCAATATGATCAAAAAGAGCTTGAAAGACTGGGATTCATGTCATAGGGGTAATTAGCATGTGTACTGTAACTAGTGAAAATGTGACTGGATTGACCTAAGGAAGCAATAGTTTCAAACTGTAATGAAGAAGATAACGGACCTAGCACAGGCGTCTCCCGATCCATATCGAAGAATGTTTCCTGGAAAAGAACCCCATTGAATTCTTTCCCCGAACAATTGGTCTTGCCGGGCGAAAGACAAGAACACCGTGGATATTTGCGCCATAATGGTGAAATGGACACTTGAAGCGTGCGTTTTGGTATGAAGCACTTATCCATTTTACCACTAAGAAGCGAATTTCCATGGCGCTCTTGTCGTTAATTAGCCTTACCTCATCATCATCCATGTCAATCTTGTGTGTTCTCTTCACGCGAACTTCATACTTCTCCTCTTGCCCCTACAAGGAATTTTATTGATTTTTAAGCAAAAATCATTAAAAACATCTTGCCTTCGTCATTCATCTAATCTCTGCGGAGTTGTTGTTTGTCGACTATAGAAACAACAGATCCACTGATATTACGCATCCTAACTAGGGTTCTCTTATCAGAGCATTTTGCGCTATCGAGAACCGATAAACGGTCGTCATTGCTTGCAATCATTTCACTCAGCGCGGTAGGAATTAACGAGACTCGCTTTCTTATCGAGTCTCGATAAGCTGTCGGGTCCCGATATGAAATTTCGTATCTTTTTGAATGAAATATACGCTTGAAAATGCTATTGTTCTTTTATAATATAGACAAATGACGCTAGGTGTTCTACAATCACAAAATTTTTTACCCTTGTGTTTAAAAAATAAATGAACGAAATCAAAAAGCACGCCCAAGAGTTTGAACCTGGATACCGCCAACCGTGGAGCCAACTCGTATCCAATAGGCCAACAAGACACGTTCATTCTAAGATTAGAAATGCCTTACGAGCGGTTGATCTCATTCTACCCCCCCCCCTTTTCTCCTTTCTTCGCATAAATGTCGGACAACTTCTCTTTCTAAACATATGAATTGTTCTCGAATAGGTCCGAGAAGTCAAAGCAATAAAGAATTCTAGAATTCTTGAACGTTTCGCAACTATATTGCCTGAAAACAGCTCTAATCCTTATCGAGTCTCGATAAGCCAATCGGGTCTCGTTATTATTTCAACGCATTCTTATCGGGATAGCGAGAGGAGCGGTCATGAGGTGGAAAATCTCATTCCGCGCTATCGGGTCTCGAGAACTTGCTTGATAAGAGAACCCTAATCCTAACTGAACTGTTGTTCTAGTCTATTTATCGCACAGTTGAAACATAAACCATAACGACGAAATAGCACGCAAAAATGAGATACCAGGGTGGCATCCAGGTGTGAGACGCGTACTAGGAATAACAGTTCAGATAGGATGCATAATATTAGATGAATGAGAAATGCACTTTACTACAGCTTTTAAAAACAAAAATTTTTTTTAAATCTCACCTCAGCTCGCCTCCGCTTCGCCTCCATTCTCGCAAACTTTCTCTTGCTCTTGCTCTCGTGTTTGACTGAGATCGATCGTCTCTTACGGCAGGGAGGCTCTCGGATCAACCTCTCCAGGTCATCTACAATCACGCATCAACCATAACAGAGCATGTCTTGCTTCATTTGTTGTTTATGAGGCACTCAGATTAGAGTTTTAAAATCGGTAGTCAAATGCATTTATGATGCTTCCAATCTCCGCGGAGCCGTTGCATATCGCTCGTAGAGACAACTGTCCGCGGAGGTGAGAAGAATCAGAAATGCCACATCTGATCGTGAAATCATCACCTTCTTTCAGCTCCGCTCTCGATTCCTCACGAAATTCATGCAGTTCCCTACGTTTCTCCACATCCTTTTCCTTGTTCATAGTGTCCTTTAAAAATCAATACATTATATCTTTAAAGGAGCCACAAAGGGAGATCTATTTGCATGCACTTTCGGGATCACTTCTCTCCAATTCCCTTACTCTCTCGTTGTCAGAGTAGACCGCTCTGACAAGAAAGTGGGGGGAATGGAGAGAAGTGAACCCGAAAGTGCATGCAAATATATCTCCCTTTGTGGCTCCTTTAAAATGTGTCACGTACCGTGAGGTAGTCGAAAGCAGTCCAGTCATTAGAGTCCTCCATTATAAGTGATTTTTTTATTGCTAAAAACAATTTTGTATACAACATCCAATGTGCCAATCATTATTGATTGAACTGTAAACAATAGAGTGGAAAATCCAAGCAAAAGTAAATTTTTATGCCATCAAAGTCCGTCCGAGCGGTTGTCTTTTTCACGACGGACAATCGAGAGAATTAGACGACAGAAAAATGCACTTTTGCTTGGATTGACTATCTTAGTCATCAACTTACGAGTGCGAGATTAAGAGCCTCATAATGTCAATGTGGCCATTGAGGGCAGCTTCCATAAGTGGTGTCAAGCTGACTCCCTGAAAGAATCGCAATATTTTAATCTTAGACTATGCTTTTGGCATACTGTAATTTTGGCGCTTTGACGGTACTACGGTGCGTCATCTTTGACTGAGATTTTAGCTGTTTCAAAATGTTTTTTTAGAATAAAAGATCCCGGATTTTTGTATGATTTTCGTCGCTTAACAACGCTATGTTGCCAGAATAATCTCCATTTATGGCTTCTTTAAATAAAATTAGCGAGTCCAGTAGATGAGCATGCGCTTTTTCAAATTGGAAAACTAACAATAAATCGGGTCGCGCGTTGTAAACCCAGACCGCACCGTTTATGAGTATGCATTACCGCAAGCATAAACAGACAGAAAGATATCGGGAATAATAGATACAAGGAAATGAATACCGTAGCGAAGCCTCCGTAATCGATGCCCTCGCTGCTCCGCGGATCCGCCTGATTGTGAGAATTTCTCATTTGTCAAAAAATCGTAATGTACAATTCTGGCTAGAATCCTAGTGAAGGCAAATGAAATCCTAACGCTCATTCCGTCACCCTGTATTCTCCAACGCGTGGTCTTCTCTATGAATTGGAGTCGACCGTGCGAATGAGAGAGAGAGAGAGGCAGGATGAACTTTGGGATTTCATTTGCCTTCACTAGTTTGTTCTAAGAAAATCAACAATAAACACACCTTTGCATGTGCCTCCACCAGCAACACCGACACGTTGTCCAGTCTCCCCGCATTGACTGCCTGAAAGATAATGATAGAGGCAACTTCTGTTGATACCCTGACTCTAGTGTATGGTAGGTTACTGTAGTATACTTTAGGTTACTGTAGGATTACAGCAGGATAGTATACTATACCGGACACGACGGATTGGCTATGATCCGGGTTTGAGGTTTTTGTAGATTTGACAGTCTTATATGTAACCTGCAATGAATCAGAAGTGTTCAGAAGTGAACCGCTTACGATATGCCACCAGCACATACAAGAATTAGCTATTTAGATTTCAAACCCGTAATTTTATGCGAGAAAGTGCTTTTCTCATTCGTCTAATTTCCTCGGAGATTAGACGAATGAGAAATGATCTTACTGAAATAAAAGCACAGGTTTAGAAACCCTATTAGCAATATGATCAAAAAGAGCTTGAAAGACTGGGATTCATGTCATAGGGGTAATTAGCATGTGTACTGTAACTAGTGAAAATGTGACTGGATTGACCTAAGGAAGCAATAGTTTCAAACTGTAATGAAGAAGATAACGGACCTAGCACAGGCGTCTCCCGATCCATATCGAAGAATGTTTCCTGGAAAAGAACCCCATTGAATTCTTTCCCCGAACAATTGGTCTTGCCGGGCGAAAGACAAGAACACCGTGGATATTTGCGCCATAATGGTGAAATGGACACTTGAACCGTGCGTTTAGGTATGAAGCACTTATCCATTTTACCACTAAGAAGCGAATTTCCATGGCGCTCTTGTCGTTAATTAGCCTTACCTCATCATCATCCATGTCAATCTTGTGTGTTCTCTTCACGCGAACTTCATACTTCTCCTCTTGCCCCTACAAGGAATTTTATTGATTTTTAAGCAAAAATCATTAAAAACATCTTGCCTTCGTCATTCATCTAATCTCTGCGGAGTTGTTGTTTGTCGACTATAGAAACAACAGATCCACTGATATTACGCATCCTAACTAGGGTTCTCTTATCAGAGCATTTTGCGCTATCGAGAACCGATAAACGGTCGTCATTGCTTGCAATCATTTCACTCAGCGCGGTAGGAATTAACGAGACTCGCTTTCTTATCGAGTCTCGATAAGCTGTCGGGTCCCGATATGAAATTTCGTATCTTTTTGAATGAAATATACGCTTGAAAATGCTATTGTTCTTTTATAATATAGACAAATGACGCTAGGTGTTCTACAATCACAAAATTTTTTACCCTTGTGTTTAAAAAATAAATGAACGAAATCAAAAAGCACGCCCAAGAGTTTGAACCTGGATACCGCCAACCGTGGAGCCAACTCGTATCCAATAGGCCAACAAGACACGTTCATTCTAAGATTAGAAATGCCTTACGAGCGGTTGATCTCATTCTACCCCCCCCCCTTTTCTCCTTTCTTCGCATAAATGTCGGACAACTTCTCTTTCTAAACATATGAATTGTTCTCGAATAGGTCCGAGAAGTCAAAGCAATAAAGAATTCTAGAATTCTTGAACGTTTCGCAACTATATTGCCTGAAAACAGCTCTAATCCTTATCGAGTCTCGATAAGCCAATCGGGTCTCGTTATTATTTCAACGCATTCTTATCGGGATAGCGAGAGGAGCGGTCATGAGGTGGAAAATCTCATTCCGCGCTATCGGGTCTCGAGAACTTGCTTGATAAGAGAACCCTAATCCTAACTGAACTGTTGTTCTAGTCTATTTATCGCACAGTTGAAACATAAACCATAACGACGAAATAGCACGCAAAAATGAGATACCAGGGTGGCATCCAGGTGTGAGACGCGTACTAGGAATAACAGTTCAGATAGGATGCATAATATTAGATGAATGAGAAATGCACTTTACTACAGCTTTTAAAAACAAAAATTTTTTTTAAATCTCACCTCAGCTCGCCTCCGCTTCGCCTCCATTCTCGCAAACTTTCTCTTGCTCTTGCTCTCGTGTTTGACTGAGATCGATCGTCTCTTACGGCAGGGAGGCTCTCGGATCAACCTCTCCAGGTCATCTACAATCACGCATCAACCATAACAGAGCATGTCTTGCTTCATTTGTTGTTTATGAGGCACTCAGATTAGAGTTTTAAAATCGGTAGTCAAATGCATTTATGATGCTTCCAATCTCCGCGGAGCCGTTGCATATCGCTCGTAGAGACAACTGTCCGCGGAGGTGAGAAGAATCAGAAATGCCACATCTGATCGTGAAATCATCACCTTCTTTCAGCTCCGCTCTCGATTCCTCACGAAATTCATGCAGTTCCCTACGTTTCTCCACATCCTTTTCCTTGTTCATAGTGTCCTTTAAAAATCAATACATTATATCTTTAAAGGAGCCACAAAGGGAGATCTATTTGCATGCACTTTCGGGATCACTTCTCTCCAATTCCCTTACTCTCTCGTTGTCAGAGTAGACCGCTCTGACAAGAAAGTGGGGGGAATGGAGAGAAGTGAACCCGAAAGTGCATGCAAATATATCTCCCTTTGTGGCTCCTTTAAAATGTGTCACGTACCGTGAGGTAGTCGAAAGCAGTCCAGTCATTAGAGTCCTCCATTATAAGTGATTTTTTTATTGCTAAAAACAATTTTGTATACAACATCCAATGTGCCAATCATTATTGATTGAACTGTAAACAATAGAGTGGAAAATCCAAGCAAAAGTAAATTTTTATGCCATCAAAGTCCGTCCGAGCGGTTGTCTTTTTCACGACGGACAATCGAGAGAATTAGACGACAGAAAAATGCACTTTTGCTTGGATTGACTATCTTAGTCATCAACTTACGAGTGCGAGATTAAGAGCCTCATAATGTCAATGTGGCCATTGAGGGCAGCTTCCATAAGTGGTGTCAAGCTGACTCCCTGAAAGAATCGCAATATTTTAATCTTAGACTATGCTTTTGGCATACTGTAATTTTGGCGCTTTGACGGTACTACGGTGCGTCATCTTTGACTGAGATTTTAGCTGTTTCAAAATGTTTTTTTAGAATAAAAGATCCCGGATTTTTGTATGATTTTCGTCGCTTAACAACGCTATGTTGCCAGAATAATCTCCATTTATGGCTTCTTTAAATAAAATTAGCGAGTCCAGTAGATGAGCATGCGCTTTTTCAAATTGGAAAACTAACAATAAATCGGGTCGCGCGTTGTAAACCCAGACCGCACCGTTTATGAGTATGCATTACCGCAAGCATAAACAGACAGAAAGATATCGGGAATAATAGATACAAGGAAATGAATACCGTAGCGAAGCCTCCGTAATCGATGCCCTCGCTGCTCCGCGGATCCACCTGATTGTGAGAATTTCTCATTTGTCAAAAAATCGTAATGTACAATTCTGGCTAGAATCCTAGTGAAGGCAAATGAAATCCTAACGCTCATTCCGTCACCCTGTATTCTCCAACGCGTGGTCTTCTCTATGAATTGGAGTCGACCGTGCGAATGAGAGAGAGAGAGAGGCAGGATGAACTTTGGGATTTCATTTGCCTTCACTAGTTTGTTCTAAGAAAATCAACAATAAACACACCTTTGCATGTGCCTCCACCAGCAACACCGACACGTTGTCCAGTCTCCCCGCATTGACTGCCTGAAAGATAATGATAGAGGCAACTTCTGTTGATACCCTGACTCTAGTGTATGGTAGGTTACTGTAGTATACTTTAGGTTACTGTAGGATTACAGCAGGATAGTATACTATACCGGACACGACGGATTGGCTATGATCCGGGTTTGAGGTTTTTGTAGATTTGACAGTCTTATATGTAACCTGCAATGAATCAGAAGTGTTCTCCCC
>JACMIF010002139.1:0-19412 GCA_014805445.1 Diplogasteroides magnus | reverse complement strand
CCCTTCCCCTTCCCCTTCCCCTTTCTGTACCTTTCCTTCTTTTGTCTCAGCTAATGCATCTGCACTACTCTTCATGAATAGTTTAACAACATTGATATGTCCTGCCTTTGTTGCATAATGCATTCCCGTCCATCCACTCTGACAATACAAAAAGGACTGAGAATGAAGAAAGATTCCCACTTGGTCCATCACATTTATGTTACTTCCTTGTGCTATGAGAAGTGAAACCATTTCATAATGACCATTCATTGCAGCCAAATGAAGGGGAGTTCTACCACGCCAATCCTGAGAGGATACTGTAGATGGACTCATTGAATGTGATACCTTTGCATGTTGTTGTTGAGTACTTCTTGATAGTAGCATTCCTACAACAGCAATATGTCCTTGTTGTGCAGCCAAATGAAGGGGGATGATATTCTAAGGAGTGAATAGTATTGATTGATTGGTTGATTCATTGATTGAATACCATTGTAGTAGACGATGCATCTACAGGAACTCCTTGATTAAGAAGCATTCTAACAAGTGAATCATGTCCTGATTGTGCAGCCAAATGAAGTGGAGTCAATCCGTACTCAATATCAATCATCATACAATAATCAATCAATATCCTCACTTCAGTAGCGAATTCCTTTACAACATAATGATTATATGTGGGTGGTTCACTTCTCACTGAGGCCGCAACATGTTTAATCATTTCATTAACAAAGTCACTATTTCCATAATAGGCAGCGATATGAAGTGCATTGAGACCAGTCTATAAATGAAGATAAAGATTGAAATGGATATCTTCGTACCTTCTTAGAACATCTTCTCCACATTGATTGATCAAATTCATTCAATATTGATACAACTCCATTCTTTGCCCCCAAATGAAGTGCTGTCATTCCATGCTGAATGAATATGACAATAGAAGGGGAACGTATTCATACAGCATTCTCATCAACTGCATTTGCTCCATTCTCTAATAGAATCTTGACAATCTTTTCATGTCCACCAGCTGCAGACATATGAAGAGTTGTTGCCTGAGTACATTCATTCTACATACATATCGTGTAGAGCATTAGTAAGTATTATGGGTACTCCCATTATTAGCCTCATGCTCATATTTAAAAAGTATTTGAAAGACTTAATTGATGTCCCGAATTGTGTCATCCATTCCTCTTACCTCCATACTCTTCGTCTTTGCCTCTATGACCATTGCCTTGTCTATTATCATGAGTGCTCTTACAACAGCCAATGATCCCTTCAATATTCTTTCCTTTCCTTTTCTTCTCTTCTTATTAACCTTCATAGCAGCGATATGTGCACAAGTGAATCCATTATGATCAATAGCAGTCAGAACAGCTTTGTTATTTTGTTTCATCTTCAGAAACACTTTTACAACATCAGGGAAGTCATTCTGTAAAGGGTAACAATTACTCCTTCCCCTTTCCTTCTTTACTTCAGCTGCCAAATGAAGTGGAGTTTGTCCTTTGTCGTCTCGTGCATTTGGATTTGCCCCCAAGGCAAGAAGAGTCTGACTAACTGCCAATTGACCGAATTTGGCTGCGAAATGAAGGGCAGTCTGGTTATCAAGAGTTATGGCCTCCAGAGCTGCGGCATGGTCTTGGACAAGACAATTAACAACCTTATAAGGCGGAAGAATAGAGGATTATGTAAGGGAAATGAGACCTTTACATGACCATTCATCGATGCGAGATGAAGAGGAGCCTCTCCTGTTTTTGATTTACTCAAAATGAATAGTTAAGGGAATAAAAGAAGAATACTCGCCTATTTACGAATGCTTTATGTTGAAGGAGTAGATGGGATAATTGTAGATGACCATTCATTGCAGCCAAGTGAAGGGCTGTTCTGTATTCAATGTATTATCGATTGATTTGATTGGATCAATAACCTTCCAGCTTCATCGAATACATCAACTCTTGCATGATGTTGTAATAGTATCCTTGCAACTCCAACATGTCCTCTTGCACTTGCTTCCAATAGAGGAGACCATCCATTCTGATTCCATTCTATTCTTTCCTTATTCTCTTCCTATTACCTTGCTCTGTTTATTCTGTACTATTTGTACAGCTCCTGCTCCAATCTTATTGACCATAGCCAAAAGTGCAGCCTGATTTCCAGTTCTGGCAGCCAAATGCATAGCTGTTTCATTAGTTCTGTCTGATTGTTCCTCAACCTGAAAAGGAAATGGAATGACATCTTTCACCGTGCCCTTCCTACCCTTCCACCGTGATCTATCAATAGATTGATCAATTTTGCATCCTCCCCCGCAAAATGAAGTTGTTCTGATTGAATCTCAGCTGCATAATGAACAGAAGTGAAACCTTCCTGACATTCACAAATAAATCAATTCTACTAATAATAAAAAGAACCAGAGTTTTCTGATTGACGAAATGTCTAATCTCCTCTTCAGTTTTGTATGTTTTGAGATGATTGAGTATTAGAAGAGCAGCCTCATAATTACATTCCTAATAGAATGAATAGTTGAAGGGAATGAATACTTACCTTTGCAGCAACATGCAATGCACTTTCTCCCTTTTTGGATACAATCTCAGGATAAGCCCTCTCGGATAACATTAGACTATACAAATGAATGTCCTGAGTCGTACAACGAGTCCTCCCACCTCATAATATCTCTATTCCCATTCCTTGCTGCGACATGAAGACAAGTCTCCCCATCCTCTTGTGCTACATTTGGTTGTCCTCCACTCTTTAATAACATCTGTGCACATTCATATGCCTCTCCACCAGACAATGATGCAGCTGAACACTTATTGACTGAGTATATGACTGAGTATCATACCAAGATGAAGTGCTGTCTCTTGTAGTTCCCCTCCTCTTACATGAATATCTGCTCCTGCCCCCAGAAGTGTTTCCACTACAGAAGCCTTTCCCGATTGAACAGCAACATGGAGTGCAGTGTAATTGTCCTTTTATGTCAATGTTAGTATGATTAAAAGAATGAATTGTCCTACTCTTGTTCTAACATCAACACTCGTCCCTCGACTGATTAACATCTTCACTACGTCGTTAAATCCAGCTGCAGCTGCAGAATGAAGACCAAGGGCGCCTTTCTTGTTGGGCATAAACAGAGGCACTCCTGAAGGGAAGAACGGATTACTGTAGTTCCTCCAGAAGGATACCTCTTTTCAAGAAGGCCAGTGCTGTATTGGTGTGTCCACTGCAGGCAGCTATATGCAGGAGTGTACTCCCGTCACGAGTACGGGCACTTCAATGAGTACTGTAGATGGGATCCTGGGAAGAAGATACCGTATACTGCCTCCCATTCTATCGATTAGAGTCTCTACAAGTGCAGTGTGTCCATACTCAGCAGCCACGTGAACAGCAGTTTTGTCATCCTCAATTGAATGTTGTGAGTGTTCTGTGGAATGAATCGACCTTATCGTGGATATTGGCATCTGCATCAAGATTAGCCATCATCTTCAATAGGGAAAGATCTCCATTCTGGGCAACTTCATGTAATGGAGTCCTACAACGATAACGGGTATACTGTAATGTCCTTTGAATGAACTTACCTTCCCTGCCTATTCTGTATGTTTGGATTTTGACATCCTGCATTGACAATAGTACGTACGATCTCTGAATCTCGAATAGAATGGTAATAAGTCTCTCCTGACCCATTGTTCCATTCCTACATGCCAAATGTAGTAGAGTGTCTCCCTGTCCATCGATCGATCTTATTTGTTCCATTTGCATCTTTTCCAATAACAAGTCCACTACTGCCAAGTTCCCCGCCTTCAATTACAATATATTCTTTGTATTGATTGAGTGATCACTTGTACAGCCAAATGAATGGGAAGACTCATTAGTCCATCGGGAACTAATCTTTGTTCTGCATATTCCAATATTCTCTTGACAACAAAAATAGCTCTTTTAGATCTTCTTTCACATGCGACATGTATAGCCAATTGTTCCTTTGGCTGAAGGGACACACACTTCCTGTGTCTGTTCTTTTATACTCTTACCCCAGCAGGGAGAGAAAGTAGAGAGGGAGCCTTCCCAAGTACTCCATCTAACATTTGCCATCCACTATACATTGATGCCATGTGGGCTGCATTTCGACCATCCTAAGTAATCACTACATATCAATAAAGAACATAAGTCTTACCTTTGTACTCTGATGAATATCTGCTCCTTTAGATAACAATTGATGGAATATCTCTGATTGACCATGTCTAACTGCCAATAGAAGTACAGTATACCCATTCTGAATAGACAGTCCTTCCACTTCTCATTCATTTCACTTCACTTGATCAGTAGTTGAATAATCCGATCTTCCCATCTTTGCCAACTCCTCCCCCACTATTGCCCATTCTTCCTTCTTTGCCAGATACAATAACTTCGTTTGAGGATCAGCCATAGAGAAATCAAGTAAAGGTTCTGTACTTTCAGTCTGAACTCTTTCCTTTCTAAGTGATTGTCCATTCAACTTACCTTATGTACTCCTCCTTCTTCACTTGAGACTGAGTCCATTCTTTGTTCAATCACTGCACATTTCTTCTTTACATATGAAGTGATACGTTCTTTCTCTACAGTTAATGGTATAGAAAGAATAGATGGAGGAAGTTCTTCTTCTTTCTTTGTTGTAGGAACAACGAATGGAATAATCTGAGATTCTTCTTTCCTCAGGAATGTTCCAATGATTCCGATCCTTGGTGCACTTCTTGGTCTGTTGATAGAAGGAAGTGATTGTCCATTCAATTCATCCAATGCTCTTCCAAGTATTCCCATTCGAGTAATAGTCCTTTCCTTCTCCAATTCCTTTTCTGATGATCTCATATCAGTTAGTCCACTATGTACCATTCCCTTATAAGGGACATCATGTGCAGAATGGGGTCTTGGTGGAAGGGATGACCCATTCCGAAGGGCTGAACCAATCATAATGGAGTAGAGAGGTAGTAGAGGGATGCAAGGTCACAACTCACACATTGTCGACAGAACAACTAGTATAGGGGGCGTTGTCGAGACGACAGAAGTATTGGGAGAAGGAGGGCCACTCTCTCCCACTCAAGACCTCCTTTCTCCGCCCATCCAATACTATTTCGTATACAATGTATATGTTTACATCTCATTCAATCCTTCATTTCCTTATCATCAAACAGTCAACACAACACTATAATCTCATTACAATAACAAAAAATATCGCAAAACGGTGATATGATATAATTCAAAATTGAGTAATTGTAAATATTAAGCATTTAGCTGCAAGAAGCACGTCAAATGAATATTCGCTGTGGATGAGATCACTGAGTTGTCTGATAATGCAAAGATTGAAAGAATGTGCAGACACAACGTGAGATTGTAAAATGGCTGAAGTAGGAGGCAGAGATCACATGATAAGGGTACGGTAGATTAACTACGGTAGAAGTCGTTCCATAGCCGATATATGTTCGTCATCCAATTGAGAGAGATCATAAGAAAGTGATGAGCGAGAAAGGGAGAAATGAGAGGAGGAATCACATTCGAGTAGAAAAAGTGCCACCTTAAGATATGATAATGGAAGAAAGAATAAGCATTGAAACCTGGAAGAGACTGGAAGGATCACGAAGGGAATCTAATCGTCTCTTGAGGGAATTGTAATCAGGAAAACGATGAGTGGAGGATAACTGCGGAGGAGGAGAAACAGATGGAGAACATTGCATTACTTCCTGTAATACAATATCATTCAATACAATGCAAATGTAAGATGGCATACTTCTACAACCTTTTCAATACAGATCATCTAAAGAGTGGAGATGAATGCATAGGGGTACCCGTCAACACTTTTCCAACCAAACGATAAGATGAAAAAATGTTCATGGATTCATTTGTCATGGAATTTATCTAATATTTTTATATGTTCCAAGAGCATAGAAAATAGAAAACAGTACCTAGCAAATTGTCTGGTTTTTACATAAATATATCCGGTAAGCACTAGGGATCGCATTATGGAAGTACATTCATTTTACTATCTCTCGCTTTATCTGCGCACTTCAATTCATTTGTCTTTGTTATCATATGTCGACCGGCCAGAAATGAAACGAGAGAGCGAGAGATAGCAAAATGAGGAATGTACTTCCATAACGCGATCCCTAGTAAGCACACGCGTAGATTCAAAACAATGATGGAATTGTGTTGCAAATAATAGGAAATCTTAACAGGACCATGTACTGCAGTCGCTGTGCATGTTATTACTCAAATAAAGAAAAGCGATTCAGTTTCTATCTTTTTCACTACCTTCATCAGTTCAAGCGCACAAAACTCTCCAATTTAATAAATGGATCAAGAGTTATGAAATACCTCTTTGACGGGGGATACAGAATTGCGTGTGAGAATGGGCATTGAAGGTGAAGTCACAGCACGATTGCGACCTTAACAACAAAGAACAGTATAACAAATGCGGCATATCCTATAATATTCTTAAAACAATTCAAAACCATACCATTACTAATAGGAGAAGATTTCCGATCTCGCTCAGTTTCCTTTTCTTCTTTTCTTTTTAATTTATCCACTATTCTTCCATCCTTAGGTTTGGAGCTTTTAATCTTTTCAGCACCATATCTTTAACACGATATTTGAGCCTTTGATAAGCAAAAGTGAAATGATTACTTTCTGGCAGCACTGATGAATGCAGGAGAAACATCCGTTACTTCTAACTTCACTATTGTGTTGTACGATGCTCGAGGTTCTAAATAGGAATATTTGCATCGCAACAGCGGAAGACCCTTCCTACAAATGACTCAAATCAGTATTGAGTACAGTAACGTTTGGGCGAGACTCACCCATGGTTAAACTAAGATCATATGACGTTTTACACACCCGACCACCTACAAACCAAATGTTTATAGGAATCTGAAATCCCGCGTATCCCGTTTCCGATACCTGAAAGATGCATATACAGATATAATACTCAGCAAAAAAACTACATTACTGCGAAATCGGCAAAACACACCTCGAAAGGCGGCCTTTTTACTTCACGCAACGGTTTGGGAAAGTCGGGATGTAATTCGAAGGTGACCTGAACTGTAAGCAATCAAGGTTTCTTGTTGCAAATGTAACCTTTTCAACGAATGATTTATCTGTGAAGTCCTCGACAGTGATCGGACGAACAAATACTGTCCACCTCAAATCTCTTCAGTATAATAGCAAGAAATGCACAACAATTAACAAACAACAAGAATGACAAACGTACCTATGTGTTTTATCTGGAGATGCTTGATCTAATGGTAAAAGTTCGGAACGGTGTCCGATTTTTAACCGAACGGCCCATCGCCCACCGGTCCCCATCTCAACCCATAGTGTGCCTAAATATTACATTGGGGCAGATTTCACAGAATAGAAGAGAATTTGGAACACCACGAGCGCGCAGCATACCAATGGGGAAATGATATATCTTTGTAGGTACGTTCAAACGCGGTTTTCGGGAAAAAAAATTGGGGATCAAGTCATTCCCGCTCAGGTCAATTTGCACAAAACTCATTAACAGTTCGCGCCGGAATAGCTGCGTGTATGGATGAAGTATGGTGATTCTGAATCGTCTCGACGGTATATGGAACTTTCCAGTTGGAGGCTTTTCTCGTGAAAATCAAAACTGGCGGAGGCCTGTATGGAAATGAGTTGTGCGCAAATGAACTGTGCGGAAATTACACATTTCCATTGCGCACGGAAATGACTTCCTCCCGCTTTTTGATAGAAAGCGCGTCAAACTTGCGAGCTGGACTATCACCGTATTTTTTTTTTGCGGAGTTCGCGCGACGCGCATGTGTCTTTCGCGCACTCTCAGCACATTTCGTGGTTTGGCGCCAGTGCACGCGCGGTCAGCCTCCCGGACCCGCCCACAAAGAAGTTTTGTACTGCAACTTACAGTAACCGAATCAGTATCCCGGATCCGGATTTATATTTTGCGGAATCAACTCGATTTAACGTTGGCAAAGTGCCAAGTTAAATTTTGATGTGCATGAACGAATGGATCTCTCATTTCTAAAACCAAGTTGACACGGATTCGCGTTTACGGAATTGTGGGCGTGGCTGGAAAGCACTCTACTGAAGTGACCGCGCGTGCCAGTGTATTTGCCTGGGATTTCTGTTGTGGTTCGAATCCTCCGATGAGCAAATTTTTTTTTATAGATTATTTTGAAGTGTGAGATACACTGTGAACATCGGCTATGATAATACAATACAATATTTATCTGGCCTCCACCATCCCACCAAGGTGCCATCCCTCCGAAGCCGGAGGATTGGTAGTAGCTTGCCAAAAAAGATATAGTGTATACGGTATAGACTATACCGTATAGAACAGGAGAAAATGACTATTAGCGATTACTGGTCTCGCATTATCTGCACGGAACTGCCTCAACAGATTCTCCACCTCCACGTATGTGCTAGATAGGAATAGATGTTTACGTTGTATACAGATGGACATCTCATTGTGTCCACCCTCTCAAGTCGACTTTTTTACATTCAATCATTTCTGTTCACATCTATCTCCATTCATTTTGTATTACTATTTCCGCTGTTTGATATACTTAAGTGATTATTTACTTCAGCCTTTGGTAATTTTACCTAACTCGTGTAAAAACTTCGCAGAAAGGAAAATGATGATTGGTTTCTCAACTCTTATTCTTTCCTTCTCGATTGGATGGTAAACAATCCCATATGAGATTGAAGGATCATCAATGAGTGCTCATTCATCCTCTCAATCTACAATTTGGCTAAATATTCGTAGATAGACAACGGATGATGACTATGACTTTCGTGTCTCACAAAATTCTTCTCCGTTCAGTAATGATACGTGAAGAGTTGTCTAATTCTATTCTCATCTCAAATCCCATGAAAGATTCATAGACAATTCTTATAAAGGACATCAACCTTCTTCTTTCTCTAATCAAATCCTTCTTCATCAACTCTTCTCCATTCAATATGTCTTTTTCAGTAGCAACTCTCTTGTGTCATGTGACTATTCGTATATTTTTTTCAGTATCGTTGGTGGACCAAACATTTGCTCCACCCTTTATAGCCATACACAAATGGACGACGTCTAAAATCGCTCTCCAGGCCGTGTGAGGACTGTTCATATTGTATGGACATCCTTTCTGTTACAACCAATACATGTAATGTAATAGTAAATGAAAGGAAGGAATGTAGAGAGTAGATGTACATAGATTGTGTCTGTTAAAGGAATGTTCTGACAGATATATACTTTGTTGTCCCTCGGTCTCTCCCCTTTCTCTTCTTTTCTTTCTTTCCCTTCCCCCCTTCATTCTGTCCTCTTCACTCTAATCTACTACGGACACGACTCCTTTATTTCATTTCATTATCTGTTCGAGTGTCTTGAAAGGAAAGAAGGAACGAGAAGTGAAAGATGACTTCATTCAACAAGATCATTGTGATAAGTGATAGATAGACAGGTAGAGGGAGTGGGGGGGGGGTAGCCTGAGGGAGACTGCCCTGAGGGAGACTGCCTCCAAGTCCCGCCTCTCTCTCTTTCTCTCTCACTCTTTCTTGTGTTAGATCGATGATGTCCACTTCTCTCTTATGAGGATGCAATGGTTCCTTCATCGACTATTCTTCTATCTACAATCATTCATATGTATCTATTATTCTATTCATTCATTCATTCAATCATTTAAGTATTTCATCCACTTCACTCAATAATCTACAGGAACAATTGGATTCATCCCCTCCATGTGGGACTGAGATAGATGCCAGGTTGTGTCACTTTCCCTCCCTCCCTTTCATTCTTCCCTTTAGATCAGTCCTTGCAAATACAGTAGCTCATACTCATCCTTCTCTTGTTCCTCTTGCAAGATTAGTTGCTGCCCATCCACAAGAATTCAAGAGTAACACATTCAAAGTACATATTCATCTTGTTTGTGCATATAATGACTCTTCAGAATGCTTCTCTTACTCGAATGGATAAAGACAGAAACATTTCCTCTTCGGGAACCTTTGTCCTTCACTATTCATGTTCATCAGAGGTGTGTTTGTGTGTTTGTGTTGTGATTTATATATTTGTTGAAGGGAAGTCAATGGGAGCCTCTTCTATTCTTTCGTGCCTCTCCTCCTCCTGGTTCTACTCAACCTCATCTTCTCACTCTTAGATTGCAGCCATTTCATCTCGATCTTTGTTCCATCTCTCCTTGTAACACAAAAGTGAGATTGGAGTCAATCAACTCTCATCTTTCCATTCAGTGTACATGGTCTGTTCATGGAGGACTGCGAGTACTAGCCAGAGATTGTTGTCCCAGTGCCCCTCTATCAGGTTGTAGACAGGTTAGACTGCGTAGTTGTCCGCGTGTAGCAGCCCTTCAGGTGACATACAAGGGAAGACTTGTGTTAACAATCTTCAATGCCATGTGTGTATTGGTATGTGTTGTGATGATTCCTTGTGTAGTAAAGGAACGTCGATCACAACATGAGAGTAGAGGATGGGCATTAATGGAGATCTTTCTATTGGGTGCTGCTACTCTCTATTCAATAGTCAGTCTCATTCCCCTTTCATTCCCATGAGGTCTCAGATTCTCCTGGATTGGCTTCCTCCTCCTTACCATGAGTATGGATGTGGACTACAAGTATCACTCAGACACATAGGATTTGCTACTTTCTATGGAAGTATCGTTCTCAAGATCTATCGGTTACTCAATACTTACTTCCCTACAATCATTTCTTTATAGTAATCTTGAAGAGTATCGGGTAAGAAAGGCTCAACATGTCTCAGTCAGAGAAGAGGATATGCTCAAGTATCTTGGATGCATGTTAGCCCTTACAGTAACAGGAGTACTAGCATGGCTGGCTGGTATGTCTCATCCCTCTGTCCCTCCATCCATTCTATTGTAGGGGCTGCAGGCAATGAGAGATTGTGGAAGACGGCATGGCCACAATGTACTCCCCATGGATGGGCATTCATATCCCACTGCTATGAGCTCATATTCCTGCTCTATGGAGGCACTCTATGTTACAAGGTTCCTACTAGCTCCCATTAGCAGTCCATAAGTACATTTTAAGGCAAGGAACTCTGATTGGTTGGAACGATGGCAGTTCACAGTTGCTGTCTGCTTAGAAGTCATCGTAACTCTAGTCACAAACCTCATCAGGTAGGGTAATAATGGATCACATTGTCTATCTCTTTCAATACAGATATTCCATTCGATACTCGGGTAATAGTGACACCCTATTCACAATCACATTCGTGCAATTACAATTAACAGTCTCTGTTAACATGGCCATCATAATAGTTCCCAAATTCTGTTTGGTGAGTCAGTTATTCATACACTGATAACGTTTCGTTCAGATATCAGGTGAAAGCAGTAGAAGAAGTTTGGCCCTGGGCGGTCAATCAGGCAGAGCACATCCGTCTCTTGCCAAGCTTAGAGACAATATTATCAACGGCACCATCGACTTTGCTGAAGTACCCATAATAGACATGAATCCGGAAGACATCAGAGTGCGTAATGAACTGACATAGCATGCCAACTTCTTCCGTTGCAGGCCGAGTTAAAACGGGTCTACACACAACTCCGAATGTACAAATTGAAGAACTTGTATCAAGACAACCCCCATATTAGTAAACGCAAGGGTGGTGGAAAACGCTGGTCGGACAAACCGAAAGCGCCTCGCAGAATATCAGTTCCTAGCTGTAGCCCACAAACTACTAAAGTTAAAATAGAAGAAGATGAAAAAAGTGATTTAACTGTTGAATCTGCCCCACACAATGTCCTTCTTTCTACTTCTTGCCAGCTCCAATTAGAGCCTAACTCCTCAGTACGGGTATAATTCACTTAACTGTTTGTTGTTAATTATTTATGAACGGTTGAAATGAAGAGAACGGTTTATTCCCGCGTAACAGTTAACAAACGGGTACAAGCACTTTAGGAGCGACCAGGAACTCCTGCAGGAGCGCCAGGTGCACCAGGTCTGGTGGGAGCACCGCGGTTACCGAAGCGAGGAGGAGGGTTGCGGTCCTTGCGGGCCTCACGGGATCTGTTGCGCACCACCTTCGAGTGGATGGCACAGGCAACACAATAGTGAAGCTTGTGGTACAACTTGGGCAGTGCGTACGCTGAAAAAAAACTCATAGACTATACAGACAAGCTTCCAGATTAACCCATTTATCTTTTTACGGATTTTGAATTACAATCGTATTTTACCGAGTTCCTCCGTACAAGCACGGTCCGACTGTCAGCCTATTCTCAGTTACACAATGGACAGATAGCATAGCTTTGTACGCGCGATCAGAGAAATCTGACCTTCAGCCTTAAGAGAACTACGCAAGAAATCCTTTGGCCTGCGTTTTTAAAGCTTAACATGTAGAGTATGCCGACAGGGTATCGAGTTATGCGAAGTGACCATATAAGGGTGATAACCCTTCCATAGGAGAACTTAAATCTTGAATATCTCGCCCCGAAAGTTATACTGGGGGACATGATAGCCATTTCAAATATCACTGTGGTAAATGGGGCTGCAAGGGCTAATGGTATGAGCTCCCTCGGTCACTCTCCCCATCAAGCAATGTGGCGCAGGGGTGAGAGCGCTTGAGTTGCAATCCGTCGGTCTCTGGTTCGATCCCCTCCGACGCGGCAGTTTTTGCCAACGTTGGCACTCCATTTTTTAACTGTTTTCGGACTTGCTCTCCTTCCCCATTTTCCCCCTTGGCTGCCCCTGGTGCAGTTAGGTGTCAAGAAATCATTACATTGAATACTCTTTGGAATAAATGCAAAAAGTAGCAATCGGGAGGGATCGAACCAGCGACCGACGGATTGCAATTCAAGCGCTCTCACGACTGCGCCACATTGCTTGATTGAGAGAGTAAGCGAGGGAGCTCATACCATTAGCCATTGCAGCCCCATTTTCCACAGTGATATTTCAAATGGCTATCACATCCCCCCAGTATAACTTTCGGGGCGAGATATTCAGTTTAAGTTCTCCTAATGGAAGGGTTATCACCCCTATATGGTCACTTCGCATAACTCGATACCCTGTCGGCATACTCTACATGTAAATCTTGGTTTAAGGGTAAACAGAACTTGTGGATTACCAAAGTAACATGGATATTCTATTACGCTAGAATGATTAAAATGGAAGATTTGCGGAGATACGAAAGAATATTGTTCTATAACTTTTCTCTCATCAAATAAACTGTTTAAAGGGCTGTCGTCGCTGTGTTCTTATGGCAAAGGAAAGCTTACAAAATATTTTCTATCAGGAATATGAATATAGGGGGGGGGTTCCCCCTGCGGTGCACCGGCACTGGGTAGATGGACATGAGTCACGGAACAAAATATTGCTTCTGACTAAGCGAAATTTTCGAAGCAATATAGTTGATACCCCTTACTTTGTTCAGAGAACCTGTGACAAAATGACATGTGAAATGAAATATGAAGGTATAGGTAATTGACCATGCTGTCAGTCATAAAATTGTCAAAAACAAGTCATAAACATATAATGATGCTATCTAGCCCTAATTTTCAAGAACGCGAAGCGGGATGTTGCGCTTAGATGTACAATAGGACTTCTCGAAAAGGGGCGGAGCCTGAATTTTACAACATATTGAGAACCTTCCGGCTTGACACGCTGCGGGTACGTATAAATTGCTTACTCTCGTTGGCAGAGAACACACTAGCGGCGCTAAGTTAACAAAAGTTGGTATCAGTGGAAGAAACCTTTCATTGGTCGCAGAAAAGAGCGATTCACATGCCGCTATTTTCGTGGTTTTTCTCGTTCGCTGACCCAAGGAAGATATTTATAAATAACACTAGGGGGAAATTACTCTAAAATACGGGTACGGGTAAAAGCGGAACGAATTTTTTTCTAGAGATAGCGCTTAAGACCTAACTACACGCATGCGGAGTGAATTTTTCTTACTCCGCATGCGTGTAGCGTACGTCGGTCGATTTTTGACCCGGAACCAGGACCCGGGATTCATGGTCAAAAAAATTTGGCGAGAGATGCAAACTGGCTGTGCAACCGTACACTTACCTTCAAAAGATTACCTTCTCGTCTCGAACCCGCGTCAAAATCTTTTTTTTTATTTTTTGACTATGAACCCCGGGTCATGGTTCTGGGGTCAAAAATCGACCGACGAGATAACTAGTGCATTACATTAACCATGTGATGTGGAGTAAGAAAAAAACAGGTCTTAGGTGCTATCTCTAAAAAAAATTTCCTTTCCGTTTCCGCTTCCACCTCTAAAATACGGCATGACAAAACTGTTTTCAACGAGCGATCGAACCGTCGGTAAGTTCAGAGAACCCCAGTTTTAGTCCCATCGCGCGCCGTACACGCTAACTAGCAAACTATCTGAGGTCTCCGTGAAACGAAACCAAATGATGCGTTCGAAAAGTTTTTAAAAAAGAAACATTTTTATATCATCGAAAAATTCGTTTTATAGATTTTTCTCGAATACGGTCTAAAACGACATTTGAATACGGTTTTGAGATAACCCAACCAGACCTTAATTATCCCGCATAGTCATTTGCAGTATTTCACGGAGGGCTCAAATACGTCGCTTGCAAGGTTGGGGCAAGCATGTAAATTTGAAGGTTTCCCAATGAAAACCATTTATTTAGAACCCAAAGACTAAACCCTTTAACCGGTAAACAATTTTCCTCGTTGTTAACTTTCCAAATGACTTACACTCGTATGCGGAGGCATCAGTGATGTCTCTGACTGCAGCTGCCTCGACAATGTTCCTGACGACGAATTTCTTGATCGACTTGTCCTTGGGGCAGCATCGGCCACAGTTAGTGCAGCGAATGAAGCGGACGTGTCCACGACCCTTCTTGTTCCTTCCGTGATTCCTTCTCTTGACAGTCATACTGACCCAACTCTAAAAAACGGAATATAAATAAGGAAAGAATGGTTTCTTGAACTATTCGTTGAAAAACAGCGCAGGCACGACAAATCTAGGAAAATTCTTAGCATTAGGTATAAAAACATTTCTCCATTTCATAGATCAGATGTCAATGATAATACTGAAAGCATTTCTATTCGAATACTGCAATACAAGCCACAACAACCGAAAAGAAGAGAAATTCCCCACGGAGTGCCTCTAAATTCTTCGAACTGTAGTATCTGCTATCATGCACATCCTAATTTGAAAAGATTACGGTACGATGCAAGGAAGTTCCTCAGAAACGTAACTGTGTCAACTATTTGACAGTGGAATTTTTATCTGTCATTTATATTATCAGCCAATTACATGTGTATCCTAGAAAAACTACAACGTGAATAATCTTTTTCTATATTCGAAATCTATAGCATACAAAATATGACATATTATACTCCAGACTAATTAGTGCTCGATCTATCATGGTTGCTGAGCAACCATATTTGGCAACCACAATGGTCATTGAGTCGCAAAGGTAGTGGTTATCCATGTCTGATTCGATATCTGGCTACTTTCTGGCATTGGTTGGCCATTCCACTCTGCTGTCGACCATTTTATTCAATAAAGACGATTATCTCTTCTCCGGCCTACCAAAGAACGCAATATGGATACCCGAGACACATAGTGTACAGTTCATTGTTTTAATAACATTGTCTATAGTTTGTTGCCTCATTGAACTGGTCTTCATTCTCAGGTTTGCATTTGTAATCAGGACTCTAAATATAAAAGAATTGTTGTAGATCCATTCCATCGTCTACACTTTCCCTCATCTGCTCGTTCTTCCATGCAATATCGTGCTTCAATCTACTCAAATTCATCGTTGATCTCCATCCAGCCATTCATTTCCTCCCTCTCTTCATTTGCACTTCCCTTCCTCCAGTTCTTCTCCATATTACTATCTTCGTCATATCATTTCCATTCACTCGTTCAAGTTTTCGATAATCTAAACCACATAATCCCAGATTGTTTATCTCTCCTATGGATGTATAAAACAATTGTAAGGAGTGAGGTCAACCGGGGATAACAACCAAGACAAGAATGAAAGGAAAATATATCGAGTACATATTAGAGAAACATTTATTTTATTGCTGTTGACATCTGACGGCATTTCCTTCTTGTTCAAATGGATGTCCCCCTCTGCTTCTGCTGTGATGTGAAGTTCCGACTTTCTCGAGTTCGAAAGTCTCCAAATCATCATCAACCATCACAGTTGCTACAATGATTACAGTAGAGGGAGTGGAAATATATATAAACTGACTCTTATCGGGAAGTAACTCTGACAGCAATCGTCTCGACTTGTCGTCAAGTTGAGTGGGGAAGTTGACCCTTAACAACATTGACTGCATGAAAACAGGGAAACCATTTGATACCTGAATTGAATGATAAGATCTCCTTTTTCCATGGGATTCCTATGGTGGGGCATTCCCTCTCCAGGAATAATCCGAAGATCACCGTGCTTGATCACTTCTCCTTAACATCAAAATAGAGAAAACATTTGAATGGAAGAGGTTATACCCGGAAGAACATTGAAATGTAATGTTCTATCGTCCAATGTCTTGACATTACGAGAGAATCCACAGAGGGATTGGACCAATTCCAAATTGTCTTCCATAATGAGATTGGGACCCTATAACATACCTTAGAGAGAAGAACAGCAAAAGAAAAGACAACCTGTCGAACGTAGGTATTGTGTTTCTGTTCATCCAATACAATAATTATGTCTCCAGCAGGCATCCCTGGCTCTTCATTTCCTTGACCCGTGAAGACGATTTTCTCTCCATCATGCATTCCCTTTTCGATGTGCACTTCCAGAATAGTTTCCTCATCCACCTCAATCAATTCCCTTTTGCAATAGACATTGATAGATTATACCTTCTTCTTAGCATTGCAGCCCTTGCATCGATCCTTCTGTGCAATCATGCTACCTTGTCCCATGCAGGACCGACAACGTTCCTGCAAACAATTTCCAACAATGTCAAAAAGCGTACGAGAATAAGAGAGATAAAGAAACGTAAACGAATAATGCATACTTGAATTTGAGTGACCATTCCGGGTCCAAATCTCTGTGTTCGTAGGACAACTCCGTGTCCATTACAGTCACTGCACTCCTTCTCCGCACCTTCAGGTCCGCCCTTTCCATTACAAACTTTGCAGAGAACTGTCCGTGACACCTAAATAACACCACTTCAACAATAAAACTAACGAAAATGTAGCAAAAATTCTAGAAAAATTGAGATCTGAAAGGTTGAACCTTGAGTTTTCTGGTACAGCCATTATAGAGTTGTTCAAGAGAAACACGCATTTGATGAACAGTGGGCCTGAAGAAATAACAAATTTTGCGACAATTTAAAAAAAGAGTGCAGAAACATTTTTAATGCGACTAACCTGACTCCTTGCTGCTGTCTCCGCCTGCCGCCACCGAAAAACATATCAAAGATGTCCATGGGATTGTGGAAACCTTCTCCTCCACCACCGCCTCCCTGAAAATAATAATATTTCATTATTTTGACTTTCCTGCCCCTATATGCTCACAAGACTAGATTCAATGCATTTAGCGTAAGATCGATAAATGCTAGATCATTTATGATGACATATCTACCTGGAGCGCTTCCATACCACCATCGTCATAAATTTTCCTCTTCTGACTGTCCGATAGAATTTCATAAGCCTGAATTTCATAATTATGCTTTTCTTATGAAGGGGCACTTTTCAGATCATACCTGAGAGATATGCTTGAACTTTTCAGGATCCTCTGGATTCTTGTCCGGATGGTACTTAAGTGCAAGCTTCCTGTATGCCTTCTTCAATTCGCCCTCAGTAGCAGTAGAAGAAACTTCCAAGATGTCATATAACGCTGTTTCCTTTACCATGGTGACTAGAAGACGCTAAAAAATCTGATCTTGATATCATTAATGCATTATTATTCAGGAAAGATTCACGCATAGAAGGTAAGATCGAAACAGCCGATTCCATACATATTTAGAACCTTTAACCCTTAATAATCATCGAGTTACAATTTTATAGTTGACGACATAAACACTTTGATAGCGCGATAAACCTTTTTTTCTAAATCAAGAGCAATGAAATATCCATATTTCTTTTTAAGACAAAGTTTCAAACCCATTTACACACGCGTATAAACATGAGAACACTTGCCCTTCAAGAAACCTTGTCATGGAATCGGGAAATTTCGAGCGCGTTCGTTAAACCCGAAACTACACCACTACACCACTACGCCACTACACCATTTGTCTACACCACTCATGCACTTAAACGCGAAAATAGTAAAAAATGATGTAATAAGTACGAATATTTTCCATCTGGGCCAATGCTTCGTGAGATCACGTCCATATTTCATAGTAGTAGGCGGAATCTCACTCGAAAGTGGCAAAATGGCTATTTTTAATGCATATATGATGACGTGATGTATATATATGGTGTAAAGCTGTAGTGATGTAGTGGTGTCCTTTCAGGTTTACCAGCGCGCTCAATTCAAACGATATTTATTCTACCGTATCCTCGTTGGAGTCAATGGGAGCAAAAACTCTCCTATGAATATTCTAGTATATAAAACAAGGAAAAGTATTTTATTGTCGAATGTGAAATGATATTTGATCAGTTAATTCGTTTAGTTGTCCATTTACACTTCGAACACGACACGGACAATAACTGCAAATACTTCATTCATTATGTATGTGATATTCTCCAACTCAATATCCATTCCGGGAATACCGTCCGCTCCTGATTCGCCCATTGGCCCTCTTATTCCTTTCCTTCCTTTCACTCCACTTAATCCAGATGGTCCCTTAGGATTGTATGTATATGAAATGATTCCATTCTGTCCCTTCGGTCCTGGAGGACCAGGAGGTCCTCTTTCTCCTTGTGCACCTTATTCACATACATGAACTACGTACATAGAAGATGTGTGCATACCAGTCTCTCCAATTCCAGATATGAGTTCTCCTCCAGACTCTCCCTTTTCACCCTTCATGCCATTCAATCCACTCAATCCAATGCCTCCAATTTGTATTCCTGGTTGTCCTTGTCTTCCATTATCTGCATCATAACCATGTCTTCCGGGTAGTCCTTTTTGTCCCTCAATATCCTTCATGTCTTCAATCTCCTTTATTATTCACTGGTTGTCCTGGCAGTCCTTCCATTCCCATTTCACCTGCGGGTCCTACGGGGCATTCTATACACATCTCTGTAATCTCTTCCAGACTCATTCCCATTCCTGAAATTCCATTGATTCCTGGAAGACCATCTCGTCCATCCCATCCTGGAAGTCCTTAAACAATCTATTCCTATTGCATTACAACGTGTGAACTAACCGGGTGGTCCAGGAGGTCCAGTACAGTCTTCTGGTATTATTCTCTCCTCGGACACTGTATAATTCCTCTCTATTCCAAGAGGATGAGTACTTGAGCACAGCCGGTCAGAAGGGAAGTGACCGTGCAAAAATGATATCAATTCCTCTAGCCACCAGTCTCTCATTTATGCAATCTCTCGCTAATTAACCCTAGCA
>JACMIF010002138.1:0-19419 GCA_014805445.1 Diplogasteroides magnus | reverse complement strand
GTTTTATGGCGACCAAACGGGCACTATCCTCTCTTCAACATAAAATAAACTAACGCTTCTCATATCCACAGAAGAACAAATCATTATTCACCTGAATTAGTCCGTACATCTGCGATACCGCCACTCGTTGAGGCATGGAAAGAGATCGATCTTGGAAGATCATCACCATCATCTAAACACGTTTATAGTTCAAGGTACAATATTTCGCACCAATGTACCATAAATCGGTCACGGAAAGCAAGTTGGAGTGCATTTTTCTGTCGTCTAGTTCCCTGTAAACGGCTGTCTCTCTCAGGTGATGGACAACCGCTCCGAGGGAAGTATACGATGTGACTTTTGCTTGCTTTCCTTACCCTAATCACAAACGATGAGAAGAGAACATAAAAAGGGAGTAAAAACATCACTGACCTGTATATGCCCGTGCAAGTCGTATCGGGGATACCGCCATTCGTTGAGGCATCGAAGAAAGAGACGGCCCTGCTTGTTCACATGCTCGCTCTCCTGAATTTATGACTTCATTTGGAATCTTTAAACGATTATTTAACGACCCTCCGTGAGGAAGTCAGTGACAAGAGATATTTTTCTCAAAACAACAATAAAAATTCTTTAAAAATAAAATATTCAAGCTAACAATCAAATCAGAAAGTTTTTACAACCTTAAATAGTTGAAAAGAACGAACCGTGATGACCAAAGTAGGAGTTGGAATCACGCAATAAATTGGAGCACGATACGGGTAGGTGTCCCACAGATAGATGGGCACGGGAATGTTGTAGACGGCACCCTGAAAACCATGACTCTTACGATAATGCCCAAACGAACTGAGTCGAAAGTGAGTCATACGCACAAAAAATAAGAAAATGAATGAGGGAATCGTACCTTGTAGTTGGCGGGAACAATGCCGGCCAGTTTGAATGACCGTTTCTTCTTGTCATCGGGGTACGCGAAGAGTTCCACATCGCTCTTCAAGTCCTTGTACGCTCTCAGAGCGTTCAAGATGTCGCCCTTCGCCGATTCAACATGCTGCAAAGTAAACGAGCTCTTGCGAAAAGAATATAAAAATACAGTGTGAAAGCGTATTGCGTAGAATCGTCACTCGGGATAAAAATAAAGTTTTAATGGTTAATATTACTGCCACTTCAATTATTATATCCATAATTAGCTATAAACAAAACTTGTGAACAGGCGAAACAAAAGTCGCGCCTGCAATAACAGCGATTTTCGAGTTTGAATCGATGAACGTGAACTCAAAAGCAACCTGTGGCATATTTGCGCAACATTTGGACATAATACAGCCAGGAACAATAGCAGGCAGTGCTAATATCGAACGCGAAAAGCAAAAATTTCAAACACAACTACCTTGGAACGTTGCCAGTGGCAATTGTGACGTACATTTTCTCGAGTACGTCGACCAAAACATTCCGCGCGGGAGTCGCTAGCGCGCCGTCGCGAATTAGTCAGTTTGCAATCACTCTCGCTCCGGAATGTACCTTTAACATCCCTTCACTCACTACTAGAATGGTAAAGGAAGCCAAAATAAGCGCCAGGAAGGCCGAGAGAAAGGACTGTAAGAAGAAGAGGAACAAAGGAGGAGAGGAGAATCAGAAGAGGGGAACGGGAGGAGAAGAGAAGAAGAGCAGACACAGCAACGGTAGCGTGGGTGAGTCTTCCTCTTTTCAGCCTCATTCTGCGCTATGATTGACATAATTCCTATTTTCAAGGTTATGTTTCACAATTTTATGAATTTAAAGGCGCTTTCATTGTATCCGAACTGTGAAACATATCCTAGACAATAGCCAACGTTATTTGGCATCAACTGATGTCATCTTCTTTCAGGCGATCTGTGTGGAAGCATCGGCGTAGTCGCCGCTGTCGTAGCCTTCTTGGCATTGGCAGCAGCCACTAAAGTGACCTTGTGAGTGGGGATTTTGGGGATTTCCTGGGATTTTTTGTTAATCATCGCTAGCATGCTAGGCGTCTGCACCAGCACATGTCGATTATATTTGAAAAAGTCTTCGAGTCAAATGATACCTAGTTTTTGGTTCACATAATTTTTATGATTTTGGTGAATTTTGAAGTTGTTTCAATCTGTAGTCAAAGATTTCGTTGAACAAATCTAAAGGAGAGTAATCGCAAATTATTATTAGATAGCATATTTCGAGCAAAAAATCAAGCGAAATTTGTGTTGCTTCCCCAATTTGAAGAATGTTAGTTTTATAAATTCACTTCAGCTGGGAGGCAAGAGAGAACAGGTACTCCAACTTTGTGAATCCGGTGAGTTCAATTACTTAGCACAACAACAATCATGAGTTTATATGACTAATATTTATTGTGCTAATAAATCTTTGTCACATTAGTTAATGGACACATTTTCCAATAACATTTTCTGAACCCGCATTGACGGCTGTTCAACTGTGGTTAGCAGCTTGTCTACTTTATGGACTATGTTTCAATGTCACTATCTAATTTCTCAGTGAACCATAACGCATAAAGTAGTCAAACTCCGACCTTAACGGTCACTGACATATTATAAGGAGATTCTAGTGTTTTTGATGACTACAAAAAGGTCTATTGCGCTGTCAGATTGGAAAAAGTCATGTCGACTTTCGTCTGAATTGACAATTTTCACTAACACTCATGGAATATTTTATAGCATAAATATTTCAACGATAAAACAATTATTGCGTGAACACGTGGTAAAATGACTAAAATGGTGCATTCCGTCTCTGTGTGTTCTCCATTGTGCTGTCTTCCCTATGCGCCATACGCGACCGCACGATGGAGGGCGCAGAGAGACGTAACGAACTATTTTAGTCATTCTGCCAAGCCTGGTGCATACTGACATTTCTCTTCTGCAAGGCACGGAACCCGTCGACGTCTTCGTGCACATGCCACGATTATGCCAGGGCACAATGTTGGAGGAGGGAGTGCGCATTCTGCCATTCAGAGAATGCATGTGGGAATGCCTCCATAACAACTTGTGCAGGAACTACATGTGAGTTCTCATGCACATTAGAACTAATACGCATCCTAGCTGAACTGTTGCTCCAGTCTATTTATCGCACAGTTGAAACATATCCCGTACCGACGAAATAGTACGTAAAAATGAGAGACCAGTGTGGCATCCAGGTGTGAGACGCGTACTAGGAATAAAAGTTCAGATAGGATGCATATTACCTAGGGTATTTTTCATTCATCTGATTCCCTTCAAGCGATTTTCCATCGCATAAGCGAGAAAACAGCTCCAAGGTGATGAGAAGAATGAGAAATGCACGTTTCCTTCATTCCCTAACACAGAAAATAATATCAATTCCCTCGTCCAATTTGAAACCGCCGCATAAGGTAGTTCAATCTGCCCATCTTGAAAGTATCACTGCAATCTGTTGCTGTTAAAACTGACAATATTGGCATAATATTGCAATTTTTGTGTGTGATCAGAGCCTTTCTGTCTCGCTTATATTGTTGCCTTGAGGTGGGTGAGGGAAAGCAGTGAATGCGCCCTCTTCTCCGCGCCCAAATCAGTCAACTATGAGCTGATCAACGGAGAGGAAGCCGTTGTGATGCCACAGAGACTCGAGGTCTTCAACATGCTCAGAATCCGCTGTATGTTTTCGCTTCCCTTGCACTATTTGACCATTTTCTTTGTAGGGCAGGAGTTTCCACTTTCGTTCTTCGGCGGAGATGGCACAGAGACGAACACGGTGATGTCTACTGATGAGATGGGACAACTATACGCTGCACTGGCAAGACAATCCAGAGCTGGTAAGGGCAGATGCATCTTCGTGCAGTAAACTGATCATTGCAGAGGGCATTAAGCAGGGAGGTTGTGAGGACCCAACCACTGATGTCCTTGAAATGAAGGTTAGCATTCATTTCTAGGGTGTTCAAATCGGTAGTAAATTGCATTTCTCATTCGTCTAATCCACCTGGGTTGTCTGTCGAACGTAGGAACAACAATACCTTGTAAACCAGACGAATGAGAAGTGTAAATTTACTACAGTCTTATCGAACTCACATGAGACGATCGGACAACAAAAGAGTTCAAGACGTCATTGCCTCCGGATCTGTTGATATCAAAGGTATTGAATTGCAGACCACCTGGGCCACGTCATCGGATACGTTGCCGTCTTCCTCTCCATCTTCAACTTCACATTCATCCTCTACTCCTATCCCGTCCTCCTCACCTCCTCATTCCACTAACTCCCCCTCCCACACTTCTTCCCCTACCTCTCCGTCCTCTCCTTCTGCTTCTCCCTCTTCTCCTTCTCTCTCTTCTCTCTCTTCTCCCTCGTCCTCCCACCCTACGACTTCTTCTACTGCTTCGTCCTCACCCTCCCCTTCGTTTCCTTCCTCTTCTCCCTCCACCTCCTCGTCCCCGACTTCAGCCTTCTCTCCATCTTTTTCTACTACTTCTTCTCCTACCCCTTCGCCGTATCCTTCTTCATCTTCTCCAGTTACTACCTCCGCCTCATCTTCCCGCTTCACGACCTCCTCCTCTCCTCCTCCTCCTTTATCTACTCCTACTCATTCTTCTACTCCTTCATCTAGTCACTCGTCGCCTTCTCACTCTTCCCCCTCCACCGCCTCAGACTCCTCGACATCAACATCTACTACCTCTTCCCCCTCTCGTTCGTCACCTTCCACCACTTCTCCTCACCCTTCTACCACTGAGGTTTGTAACTGATCACTTTAGGGCGGTGTTCATGTACAAACGCATAGGACATAGCTATAGGTAGCCTTCACACAACTTAAGAAAAAATCATCCGTTACAGATAACAGACGACACAGTGACGGCCCACCGATTCTCCACTACTGAGACTACGGAAGAGGTAGGACTCATCGAACAGGCTGAAAAAAGCCTTTTTGCTCTATCTGTTCTCTTCAACGATTGCTTGTTGTTCCACAATTGTATTCATTTGCAGGAGCTGAAAACGAGCAATACTAACAAACACCAGACAGCGTCGGCTGTAATACAGTTTCCCTTTTCCCCGAAACGATTGAACGAAATGCAGGCTGTTCAACCTGCACAATTGACGAAGGCTGCCCTTCTGGATTCAGTTGTCCACGCGACTGCTTAGTCACTAAGGAAGCATCCACAGTTGGGAGCAAGCGGTGCTTAAGACTAATTTCGAAAAACAAGACTCAGTCGCTGCAAGTAAGTTTTTTTAAAAATCTTCTGTCCAATAATTTGCATGCATCAAATAACGTTTACGCATAGTCTTTTAGGTATACTACGGAGGAAAATTCATCGACATCCGCCTCGCCCTCTGCGACGATAGCGGCGAATGGACAGTAGACGGACTTAGATTAAATACCTTTAGATGCAATTAATTTAGCAACACTTAATATGTATCTCTTGACAGTTAAAATCACGCAGTTTCGCCTGTGACATTGATCCCAATTTCATGAATTTTCCATGATTATTTAGCACAGTATTTTACGCTTCATGGTCCCCTTAATATTGGCGTGTGAAATGTTATTGAGCATTGGAAAGTCGCTGGCCACACCATTTACTAGTCACAGTTATCATGGCCATATTTGCACTAGCTTCTGAACTGAAGTCACAGATGCTATGCCCCTACGCACAGTTTTCTCGAATTTCGTGTATGCTTCTGCTCAAGAGAGCAAAGAGATGATGATGAAAGATGTGGCATTTGATGAACTAATTTTCCGCTCTCATTTGCTCCAGCTGAACAGATTTGTCGCTTTTAGATTAGACAATATGGAGTTCTTCCAGTTGTTTGTTCAACAACTGCTTTCCGTTTGCGCTTGCACGTTCACTTTTGAGGTGTCAGAACATACAAATTAGGGGTTCTAAAACGGTAATATAGTACATTCGTCTATGGTTTGAATCTCGGGGAGCTGCAGTCTATTGCATGTAGAGACAACAGCTTCGAGTGATTTAGACGAATAAGGAATTCACTATATTACCGTTTTAGAACCCCTAATACTAATGTGTAGGAGAAAGGGAAAAGACTTTGTAGTATAATACATTACTCATTTACATTGAATTATGTTATTCTTAAATCTTTGATATATGCAATAAAATGAAAGTCGTTCATGCAATTGTCGACGCCATAGCTGAAATCAAGCCGTGGTTTACTTTACAACGATAATGATAATAATATCTGCACAACATATTGCTGTCTATACATTATAGGTAAATATAAATTCACGGCATTGTTTCATGCGCGTGATTCAAGCGATACATAAGATTCTAAGGTAGACAGTAAAATAATTCGGTGTATTTCACAATATTTACTTCAGTAGTTCCTATCCATATGTGCCATTTTCCATCATATTGACATGTGACACGATCAACTTGATCAGTATTGTGGTGTAATTTATACCCTTACCTGCAACGGACATCGCAAACTGTAGTAATGGGTTCTTCACAGTTTTCAGGAGGAGTACCGATTTGAACGCCACACATATCATCAAAATCTATGGCTGGGGTGCATTCGAACGGGCATTCTGGAATGTGACAGGAAAGGAGAAATATACATGGTTAAAATTCTTACTTTTCATTGGAAGGTTTTCTGGAACCCGCATAGGAATACAACAATTGACAGTGTTTATCGACAGCAAGATCAGGCAACCCAAGACTGTGAGAGTCCTGATAACATATGATCAAATATTGAAAATAGAAAAAGAAACTGACCGCAATGTGATAGCTTCTCCATAACGAACGGAGGTTGTGAGTTCCATGCTCGCTTTCCTCCCAATGATAGAGGTTGAGATGAGCGAATGACTTTTTTTATAAGTCTAGTGTCCCTATCCCTTGCATTGCTGTGCTGAACACTGCGTAAGATATCGTCCATTTATCATTCAAGTTCAATGGCGAAGAAACGCATCTATTTTCACGAACACGATTATCTTCTTATCTGATTGTGAGCAGATAATACACAGTAAATATACGTCTTGATTTTTCTGTTCTACTCGGAATGCACAAGATTTTCATTCTCTGATTGTGTCAAGATAGGGCTGTGATCATTATTTTTCAATAGTCCTCGATGGTTAATAATTTTTCTATTCCCGCGGCGGGAACACCGGTTAGAATCAAAAGTTGACTATCACAATGAAGAACCTAAAAGTGAAACTGAACGTGCCTTATTCTTCCATCCTCTCGCTCTCGTTTGAGAAACAATGCTCTAGGGAACGCTTAATCAAACGGAGACTATTCTCGCATTTCTCACTGTCTACTGAACCTTAGATATCAAACGGCTCATGAAGAACAGTCATTTATTGTCAAGAATAGTAAAACAAACTATCGCATGCGTCGATGGAAGTGCAAAAAGGAATTCCCGCGTTTTTCACACCCATCGGTGCCAATAACTTTTCTGACATGCGGTGATATTGAATATCATATTCGTATGTCGAACTGAAATCTTTCAGTATATATGAATATTACTAAAAAGCATGAGAGTTTTCATGGAGTTGGAAGAAATGAAAATTGAAGTTCAAGATACTCGTCAAAGGTGTCTCTGGAGCCAAATGACGATTGTGATATTCCCTTTTTACTGAGAAGAACAGATTAGTCTTTACCGAATAATATGTAAATTTTTAACATAATAACACATAGCGAGAACGAAATTCTAAATGAAATTTGAATCACTTGAGTCCTTCGTGACCTCTTTGAGCCCTTCAATTCGGGGCATTTCACTCCGCTGCCCGAACGATTTCCCTCTCGATTACGTTCTGTAATGGGATTCATTTGATTCCTACGTCTATTAATGGCATATTAGTTTCATTTGTTCATAAGAGAAAAAAATGAGAGCCCCATCCTCGATTTGATGCCATATTAGGATTGATGGAAAAACAATTTTCGTATCCAGTACGAAATTCACAAGTTGATGCTTGATGTTAACCAAATTGTTGACGCATTGACTTCACGAAATTCATGTTTGACTTTGCTTTAGAGAAATGATTCTCATCCTAAAAGTCTTCGTACAGTAGAGTTGGTTGCTAAGTTGCTGAGTAGTGCGGATGCTAAAGAGAAGATGAGTAGTGGAGAGTTTAGAGAAACAGAGAAAATGCGTGGAAGGAGATGCAAGGCCATTTCATCTCTCTCCAGTCAATTCTCTTCTGTGCCTACTCAACAGGCATTGTTCGGCCCTATACGCCGATGCTATAATAAAAAAGGTAACAACGATTGAAATACAGGTTGATCTTTTGATTTTCCTATTTATTAAATTGGTAAAGTCAGACCACGCAACCCGCAGGATGAGCTGACTCCAACTGCGGCTCCTCGAAAGATAAATATTTAAAGAAGCCGACCGGTGAGAAGCGAGGGAGCTAGGAGAAATGAATAGACCCAGAGTATTGATTCCTCAGAGAGTAATCTCCCCGGACGGCTCCTTTAATTTTTGGTGAAATGATAGACTGAGTTGCAGGTTGCAAAAGCAGCTCTGTCTAAACAGTGAAAGACAGCAAGTGCCCATCTGGATACTGCTGCTTAGACACTATTCGACGCAACCACTGGGGTATGCAGTAGAGTTTCTAACTCACTAGTAAAGTGCATTTCTCATTCGTCTAATCAGTTGCGGTTGTCTATCGATCGCAGAGACTACCGCTCCGAGTGGATTGTTCGAGAAATACACATTTATACTCATTATAAAACCCAAGCATGCAATTAATTTCGCACATAGCATTAGTTTCCAAGTGGATATATATATATATATGTGTACTAGCATAAGCACAGAACTCTAATAATAAGCTTCGTTTGCTAAGATTTGGAATATTGACCGCAATCGTGGCTCTGATGGCAGTCATGCTGGTGGGCGCTACCGCCAAGAAGTGAGTTTGCAGATCTATTGTTTTGTACTCATGGACTGCTGATACCAGATTGCAAAAGCTGCAATATCGATACCGACGCCAGTATCTGTGCACACATTCACTGATGTGCAATGAAATCAATCAGAAAGGCGAATTGCAGAAAGGGACAGTGGATTGTTTCTTTCGTCATGAAGTAGTTCACTTGCAAGAAAAAATGAGTGACACTTGTTACATCAATCCACTTGTTGTTTTTATATTTATCAATCGGTTTTTATGTATTGTTAACAATTTACCAGTATTATTGTTATAATAAAAATGTGCATTGTTGTATGTGTAATTTTGCCGGGCCTGTCAGGCCGGTTCATCTCGTCGGGAAGTCAAACTTCTTGAATGTCCTGCCAACGAATCTATCCAATAGAACTGAATATATTCGGGCTTCGTTCGCCTCAAAATATAGTTCAGATACGAGCAAATTATAAAATCAAGATCTGCAAAGAAAATGAAGAAGTTGAAATAATTACCTGCCTCATAGGGTCTGAGAATTCCATTGCCACGATGCTTCGGACTCCGGCATGTGCCATGTCATCCTGCCTTCTGCTCCTATTCAACTCGCTGTGTCTCTTTCAATCTTATTTTTTCAATCGAATTGCCTTTGGAGCCGAAGTATACATGATGAAAGACTTCCCTAATGGGAAAAAAGACATCAAGCGGGCAGTCGACTGACAGGATTACTGAAGAGCATCGGTACAAAGATTAACAGCTTACTACTGCAGACTACTGTAGTCTTTACACGTTTGTGGTTCTGGTAGGAAATAAGGTATATAAAAAGTATATGCTATAATTTCTCATTTTTCTAATCTCCGTGGAGCGTTTGTCTCTATCATGTGATAGACAATTTCGCTTCTGTTACGAACGCGCGCTGTCTAGTGTTGATCGGGCGCCTCGTGGATCGTCCGGTGCTGTAAGGCATCTTATAGTTAGCGTACTCATCGATTGAATCTCTCCATGTGGCTGGTGGTCCTCCAGGCGGGCGAGCGAGATCCGGAGGGGGGACCACTGAGTAACTCTTGTTGAGCATCTGTCGTCGTCCCGTCGAGAACGTGTCCGGCCCTTCGATGCTTCGTTCGTTTGATGTAGAAGAAATGGGTCAGTTAAGATAGATTGACGCCTGATCTCGGCACTCCTCTGTTTCTTCTCCTGCGTGTGGAGGCTCGTGCCGACTAATCCTCTGTCCAGTGTTCGATGGGTTGTCCGCAGGAAGGTGGTGGCTGGATTTTCCGTCACAAATCGTTGTACTGATTGCCTACCGTAGTCCTGTCAGTCGACTGTCCGCATGATGTCTCTTTTTCCCATAAAGCAAGTCGTTCATCATGCGCACTTGGGCTCTGATGGCAAGATTTCAATTCAATTCAAGAAACTGCCAGAGACCTATCGAATTGAATAGTGGCAGAAGAAAAAGGCATTGAGAAGCCGATCATTGTATCCCGGGAGCTGTAGCCAAGAGAGTCTGTCAGGCGACGCCCCCGGATCTCTATCCCATCTCTCTTCAGCGGCGTCAAGATGAAACACGGTCGAATTGAAGGAGATTCAGAGACGCAGGCACTTCAGAGGGGAGGAAAAGGAAGGGATGGAAGGGATTCAGTCCTCTTTCCAGTTGTCCCACCGCCCTTGCTTGAGCCTCTTGTAGAACTTCCATGGATACTATAGAGGCTCACTCTACAGTATCCATGGAAGTTGCGAGTATTGTATTGCATAGTCTTTTTCGGAACTCCCTGAATCCTGTAGAAGTCTTCTCTAATAGATAAAGCTTCAACCTATAAAGCTTGTGATACGAGATATTATAGACAACAATAATATACTTTATTCATAATGTCTTACGATACTGTGGAATCTTCTCTAGTAGGCAAAATCCCCCATTCTCTCTTCTTGGGATACTGTATCTAGAAGTTATTCTAGAGGGACTTGAGTTGTCCACAACAGTAGTGCATTAGGTACAGTATCCCAAAAAGAGAACATGAGGTATTCTTTCTTCCCGACTCTCCCTTCAGACTTTGAGTTCGCTTCGTCTCTTTCTTCTTTCTACCCATCGCAGTTTACGCCAACCCTAAACGTCGTTGTTTTGCCTTCCTCATGTTCGAAATTGTTCGAAGCAGTCGAAACTGATTCTGCCTCTTCAGAATGCGACTCTTAGTTCTTCTCGTATACGCTGGATGGCTTGAAGGTAAACAATGACTAATTAACAATGACATGCTGTGTTTTCATTTTTACCGATCAGTATGATAGTAAAAATTGGTCGTCTAAACACAGCTCAAATCACAGTTGTAAGAACTTCTTTCAGGTGCTTCATCGATCGATCCAGAAGGCGCCGTCCGATGTCGTAAGTTTCCAATTTTCTGCGCGGCATACGGAAGATCTTGATAGTAGTGGTATGCGATTGAAACATACATGCATAGGCATGAAAGCACACACTTTGATGGCATGCGAAGGGAATTTCCACTCCGTACCAGCAATCCAGAAAATTGCATTATTCTCTACTTTCCCTCGTGGGATTACATGAGAGAAATGTATTAGAATGTAGTAAAAAAATTATGCTCGCTTTTCAAGCGTACTGCATTGTGTACTTTACCGTTTTCCCCCCGCCGACAACCGACAACAGCTACATGACCACGCCCGATCAGTGATTATTACTCTTGGAAATACAAACTTTACAGGAGCAATCAAAAGTATTTGGTAGTTTATATTACATAAACAAGTGCATTACAAAATGCGCCTCAATAAAATATATCAAAAGTTGTTAGTTGCTGAAAAATGTTTTTAAATCGATACTTTAGCCATTATATGCACAAGTCCACAATCACCGACTCTTCCACCATGACTTCGGTAAGCTCCTTTCAACATGAATTGAAAAAATCCTATTTGTCTGGTAAAGACTCCATCAATCGAACAACGCACGACTCTTTTGGACCATACAACGGATGAAGCTCGAACGACAAACGACGAGGTATCGATCTAGCATGTTATTGTTGAATAATGACTGAATTTTGAATGGTCGAATGTATCTCTACTACTTTCAGAAGGCTTGGATCAAGAAGATCACATTCAAAGAGACTACTGGACTGAGCACATCGGCTGGAGGTATGCACAATTCACTGTTTGACGTCAATATGACAAATTGCATAAACAAAGGCAAAAATCGACTAATTTGGCCTTTACAGCATCGACGAATAGTCAATCAACTGCGAAACCTGATCCTACTGTATTCGCTGCAACAACCATTTCGAGCACTGGCATCTTGACTTCCACTGACTCTTCGACTTTTGAATTCAGTCCGCCTTCAACGACGCCCACAACTACACAACAGTGAGGAACATTGATCTCCACGTATTAAAAGTCCATCCATTTGCTGACTATCAGCAGTGATTAACTTCAAAGACTAGTGGGAGCAGAAAGCCAGGGGGTATGGCACAGTTGTAGTGCGCTCAGACCTTGGGACGAGAGACGCGGGTTCGATCCCCGCTGCCTCCATGACTCTTTGCTGTTTTCCTCAAAGTCGCGACAATCCATGTGCATTATAAATGACTATTGTCGTTACAGGACAACGTCATCTGCACATGTCCAAAGTCCAACGCCTGCTCGTTCCTCTCCGTTCTCCAGTCCTCTTGAACACATGAGCACTTTGAAGACACCTGAAGCATCCACGAAACATGCAACTACCGAAGAAGTTTCCAAAGCTGCAAACACTAATCCTGAGGAGACCGAATCTGGATCCACTGCGGGCAGACGAGCGAATGTGGCTACTACTTCTTCCTCTGAAAATGAGCCTGCAACCACTCCTACCGATTCCACTGAAAAAATTCTGAAGGGCTCAGAGCTGGAAGCACGACGAAGGAACACGAAGATGAGATGGCATCTACCATGTTGAACGAGGACTACAAGTCGAAGACAACGACGAACGAAAAGGACCACACTCTGAAGACCTCTACGAAGGTCACTGCGAGCTCAATCGATGAGCTCACCACGCCGACGACCGCTACGGACGCGACGTCAGCCCAAGAAATTGAATATGAAATGGTTACATCGACCAGCACCACGACCATCACATCGCCGACGACCGCAAAGGACGCGACGCAATCCCAAGACAAAGAAAATGAATTGACCAAATCGACTGACACTATCATCTCCACTCATGTTTAAGAGAACGAGATCACAGTTAACGACATCACATCGCTCAGCCAGAAAATGATGGAAACGATCACGACCATCAACTCGCCGACGACCACAAAGGACGCGACGATAGCCCAAGAAATCAAATATGGAAGTGTGTACTCGGTATATTATGTTGGTTTTCCACCATAATACTTGTGCTTTGTAAACCCTATAAATAGCTCACCCAGGGTGGACCAAGGCACACTGACTCTGTCCCAGTTTGCGAAGATAACCATGATCGTCGCTGCGGCTGCTGACAGATAAGTCATCGGGATGCGGGCCTGCAAATAAAGCCATTACAAGGAATTCACACTAGGGGTTCTAAAACGGTACTATCTACAGTGCATTCTTCTTTCGTCTAACTCACTCGATGCGGTTGTCTCTACATGTGAAAGACAGCCGCTCCCGAGATTCAGAACACAGGCGAATGCACTATATTACCGTTTTATAACCCCTAATTCACGCGACTTCGGTCAAACGTTCTTTCACCAAAAGAAAGCGTTAAGTTTGTTTCCTAATGCCATCTATGAGAGAGGCTTCAAATGCGCACGAATAGGGAACGGAATCCAAGCCGAAGTGCACTTTCTGTCGTTTAATTCGTTCCGAGCGGTTGTCAATCAAGTCAGAGAGAGACAGCCGCTTCGAGGAAATTAGAGGAGAGAAATGTGCACTTGGGCTTGGATTCCGTTCCCAACTCACGATGTAGGACATCCTGCCGATTCTCCTCTCGGTGCTCCATCGATTCTCTCCTTGTCCCTACAGTGTATGAAGGATGTTCAGGGCTTCTTGCACGTGGGAGATGGCACCTGAATTCACACAGATCATTTCACATCTACTAGTCTTGGTAGAGTGAATCCAAGATGCGCTCTCTATCGCGCGGTCGTCACTGAGAGCATACTGAGGCGGAATGCACTTCGGGATTCACTCTGTCAATACTGGTAATTTCTATCCGGACAAAGCTCGTAATAAGCAAATCTCCTGTCTTAAAGAAGCCGTCCGTAGAGATTCCTCTCGGGTAATTCGATACTCTGCGTCTAATGTATTTCTTTCCCTCTCTCGGTTCCTCTCGGGGAAATCAATACTCTGCGCCTATTCATTCGACCTTGCGCCTCACTTCTCACCGGTCGACTTCTTTAAAATTCCAATTATAACTTGTATCTCGCGTGAAACAATCTAATTTTAGGGATTGCTAATTCGTAATCACCGCCGAGCAGTTGCCTAAATAACCGTTTTAGTTTCAGGACACTAGGGAAGATCGATTGAATGAGGGCAGAGGGAAGAAACACGCCTTATCATTCTTTCTGCCGTTATTATTGCCAGAGAACATAATATAAATAACACGCTAACGCATAGATTACAAGATACATCCAAAAATTGTAGCTACATCTAAAATAGTCTTTATAACTTACATGTTATCATTCCATAATACAGCGCACTTGCCCACCATCGCTGTGCCACAGGAGTCAGTCCGATCAACTGCAAGATTTAAAATATGTATTTCAATTAGGGTTCTCTTATCAGAGCAGTTATTGACAGCCGGCAAGACTAGTGGTGGATTCGAGCCGAAAACACGACGGTGCGATTATAGAAGCAGACATAGAAATGATGCAAATTTTACCGGCTGTCAATAATTGCTCTGATAAGAGAATCCTAATTTCAATACTTCATTCGCTCCTATGTATTGCACACTAATTTCGGATCGCTCCAAACATTAAAACTCAATTTCCTAACGCTTCGAACAACAACTCAAAAGCAGAATGATTTTATGAAGCGAGATGAAAAGGCTTCTGTACTAGGGTTTCTGAATCGGTAGTAATGTGCATTTCTCAATCATCCAATCTCCGCGGAGCAATTGTATCTACGAGCGATGGAGAACTGCTCCAGGTCGATAAGACGAATATGAAATGCACTTTGATATTGATTTAGAAGCACCAATAAGTACTCACTGCCGGATTATTGAAAAACATGTAGGCGAGCGACGTGAGGCTCCACCAAAGGTCCCTGTGGTCCTGGAACTCTTCCTGGACTGTCTGCAATGATATAGGATATTATTCATGCAAACAGAACTGTTATACTGAGTACGAATCCTGTTATATTATACATCCTACCTGAACTGTTATTCCTAGTACTCGTCTCACACTTGGATGCCACCATGGCCTCTTATTTTTACGTGCTATTTCGTCGTTACGAAATATGTTTCAACTGGGAGATAAAAAGACTGGAGCAACATTTCAGCTGCGATGAATAATAAGTTCTTCATGCGCGCGCTCTCTCTCTCTCTCTCATTTGAATGCTATGTATTTCTTCACTTCCCTGATCTGTAGCCATGGTTTTGAACAGTTTTCATGTGCTTAATATATGGGCTGACTTTCAGTTTAGATAACATGAACAACAAACTCTCGCCATTGGAAATCGCGCAAATTGCCCGATTAGTGAAGGATAAAATTGAAGCATTCTCAAGCTGTCTCTGTAAATGTCATGGCTGTGGGGAGTAAAATGTGTGGAACGGGAGGCAAGAATGTTTGCGTTTTTCTGACGTCTAGTTTCCTCGGAGCTGTTGTCTCGCACATCGATGGGCAATTTCTACGGGGGATTTTTTTGTTGAAAAAAAAACGTAAAATACACTTCTGATTGCTTTTCGTTCTCAAGTAACGAGTAATATCACTTCAGTTTCTGTGTCTTTGTGTCCTTTAGCCACGGCCTTCAGGATCATGATCAGTATTTGCGTGCCCGCCATCATGGCTCCCGTGGAGTAGTGAAGGGCGTTCGCGACCTGAACACAAGCACTTTTACTCCCTTAGTGAGCCTCTAATTTCCTGTGTCTATGATTTGTGAACGATTTTTTTCGTATTTGTCTATTTCAACTGGAATATAGTAAATCTAGATTCTAGCCAAAAAGGTCAATTAGTAAAACTATGGCGGTGCAATTGACATATAAAACTATGGCGGTGCAATTGACGGTCCAAGCAAAAGTGCACATTTCTGACGTCTAATTTCCCCGAAACGGTCATCTCTCTCTCATGTGATGGACAACCGCTCCGGGGGAATTAGACAACAGAAATGTGCACTACTGCTTGGATGTACATACTATCCTATGAAATAGTTAAACTAACCGTCGTTCTCATCATCTTCCTTTCGTAAATCTGGCAGCTGAGATCCTGGCAGACGCACTCTCCATGGGTCACCTGAACATGACAATAGTGACTAATTTGGCGAAATTAGATAGCAAGGCAGTCAGTTTGAGTACAAAATCAGTCATGCTTCACTGAACGGTAGATCTTGACAACTGTTGGTTGTTGAAACATAACCGTTCTCGTATTCAAAGAGCCAACCCTACAGAGTATTTTTAAAAATTATTTGGGGTCGAAATCACTAATCAAAATGATTATACACATAGAAATATAGTTTCGCAAATCTGAAGATTTCGCACCCACTGATTGAATATACAGATTCAAAACTATGGCGGTGCAATTGACATATTTTTTCTGTGTGCAGCTAAATTGAGAATCCGAGGCTTTCTCATTTTATAAAATATAAATTAAAATATTTACACAAAATCAAAATGAAATCGAAGGAACATGTGGAGGGACGTAGTCTTCGAACATTACAATCGAATCCTGTCTAATCTCTTCTCAGTTTTAGTTTTTTTTCAAACATTCATCCGGACAACGACTCGAAAGGGCGTAGGTCATTCATTGCCATAATGGCACCAGAATAGCGATGCTTTGATCTACATATCATCTGGTTCATGTGGATAAACAATTAGATCGCATACTTGGTTGCTTGCAGGCCGACGCAACATCACTTGTGATTGTTCCATAGCCCGTTCGGTTGTAGATCGAGTTCTGAAAAGGTCATCAGTCATTCCGGATTGTGAAATTGATCGTTAAAACACTGTCAGCAAAAGTTAGTACAAAAGAAGGTCATAACGTACAGCGATGGGGCTTGCCGTAGATAGTCGAAGGATGGGGACCTCTCGCGTGAGACGGAAGTCCTTGTTCGAGTGCTGGTTCGTGAAGTACAGTTGGGATTTGAAGAGAAGTCGCTTCCTGAGATAATTTTCCTCATTCAAGATAAAATCATAGATACTGCCCCTCGGTGAAAAACAATTGATACTAGAGGTTCTAAAATCGCAGTCATCTAATCCAATCGGAACTGTTATCTATCGTATGCAGATAGATGTATCCTTTCCGCGGAAATTAAACGAATGAGAACTGCTCTTTACTACTGATTTTGAAATCCTTGTATTCTATCGAATACACAAAATACAACTCACGCCTCCTTCGTGATTGCATCGAACTCGTTCTGGAAGTCATCCCAGTCAAGCATTTAGCCGTGTGAGAGGGCTTGACATGCACCCACTCCATGGGCATAATTTCCTTCTGAACAAATATAATTACTCCCTTGTGCGTTCTGGAAGTGCATAATATTCATGAGGTCAGAGTGATTTTATCAACGGCCTGTGGTTGGCAGTAATGGCTTGTGAAAGACAACTGCATTGAAGCTCGAAAGGCAAGCAAGCTAATATTGTACATTTTCTCTTTCATTCGTACTAGCTGTCTGTTCAAATGCAACGGCTGGCTCTTTTCCATCAAACCATCATTAATATTTCGAGAGTAAAAACTAACCAGTCGTAGTCTTCGATTCAGTCGTCGTTGTCGATGGCATCGTTGAACTGGACTCTGTCGTCGATGCAGAGGGCAGTTCCATGTCGTCTTCCCTCTTCTCACTTGTAGTTCCATCCTTCTTCTGGGACGATGAGTGTCCGTGACCAGATGTGGCGGGCTTGGCAGTAGTGTGCTTCGCAGTGGACGAGCTCGTGGTGGACTTCTGGGTTTCGGACTTCGTCATTGCAGTTCCATATTTTGGCATTTTCGTCGTCGTCATCGACGAGCTTGTCTTGCCCACTTCGGAGGTAATACTCAACGATGTCTTCTCTTCAACGGGCTTCGTCATGGTCGTGTCAATCTGTTTCTGGCTGGTCAATGTGATACTTGCACATTATTATTGTGGTAAACGGAGTTGTAAGTCTGCATCTATATGATGAGCGTGAAACCTATTCAAAATCATGGCTAATGGTCAGAGAAACGGCGAAATAGCACGCTAATTTGAGAGTGCACAGTCGTCAGCCAGATGGAGTGTGGTGCATTTCTCATTCGTCAAATCCACTTTGAGCGGTTGTCTATCGAACATAGAGAGAATCGTTCACGGGAGAAAGACAAATGAGAATTGCACTTTACTTCCGATTTTAGATAAAAAAATATTTTATAAAAGTATATTTATAAAAGTATACTTACAGGATCGTTCGCAGATGATCTACAAGGAGCCCCCTACTTCGGAGTCTTCACTCTGGTCTGTGCGGCCGCGCTCGGAATTCATTTCGCTGAAAAGGCCAAGCAGATCTTTGCGAAGTAAGTCATTCCGAACGATCATCATAGCGGGAACGTAAAGGATTATGGTTGAAAGATTCTCCAATTAGGATCTGAATTTATGTTTCATGAAGTTCGTTTAAAATTTCTCTCAACTTAATCTTCATTTATTTTGATACATTTTGATAAAAAAATAATTCTGATTAGATAGGGGTGAAACGAAGTTGAAATCTGTTTTTGTTCAGGCGCTCCCTCCTCGTCGCCCAGGCCGAACATCGGGAAGAGATCCGTAATCCCATGCAGACCGAAGTAGTACAATCGGTATATTTATTATTTCAAACTTGATCCTTCATAATATGTCCATATCCCTATCTCAATTTCATTTTGAATTCTTGTAGTGTTTCGAATTGACTTGCTTTGAAAAAAATTTCCTTCGAGGAATATCCATGTGTCTGCCAGCGGTAAAATGAACAAAGACTTTTGCAATAGTCAAGTTATTAGGCGTATCGTCAGGAAGCAACCTTGCCACGGATGGTATTCATTTTAGGTGTTTAGCAAATTTCACAAATTAGTGAACATCTCAATGAAATGCTTCGATTCAGGTTCTACGCAATCGAAATCTGGCCATGATGGGAAACCTCATTCACTGTGTGCTATTGTGATGATAACTGTTGGAGATCGGCCGTCTGAAACATGGAATGCGTAAGTCTCTTCTTATTAAGAATTATGCCAACATCGAATCGTGAGATTAGACGAATGACAAAAGAACTCTTTTGTCGTTTTAGAGTGATTAATCGTTCGCGGTAGAGAGAAATTGCGCTTGTAACAGAGTTAACAGTTAGTATGGTTAGGTCTAGTGAGATCATGGGGAATGTTGTATGAGATGGAACTTCAATGAGGCTGAAATAAGTGGTTTGGGATAGAATGATCGATTTTCATACTGTCTAGTAAAATATCTTTCTTTGCAGAGTCTACCGTCAAGTTGGGGGACATTGCTCAAAGTTACAGATGTTCGTAATTGTTTGTAACGTTTTGTAACTTTGGAAAATAGCGCCTTTCAGGCGCAATATC